>JAEIFV010000745.1:0-153396 GCA_018904265.1 Lordiphosa collinella
TCTATATATATAAAAGAAAGTCTTGTTAGTTACACCACTTATAACTCAAGAACGGCAGAACAGATTTGGGTGAAAATTGGTAGGGAGGTAGCTTGGAGCCAGGATACGGACATAAGATACTTTTTTATCCCGTTCGACAGCGTTCCCGTGTGACTTGACATGAAACGGCTGTCACTATAAAACGTGGTATAACAAAAAGAATCAGACTTGGAATAACAAAACGCAAATGACAGCTATGTAATTGAGGTATAATGACAGCTGTGCCAAATAACGTCTCAGTGGCATCCGAGCCAGGAGCACCTTTTGCCCGCTGATACGTGAGCTGTTCTCTGGCCTGCAGATTCAACCCCCATTGGTGGCCGCCAAGCGACACAAGGGCACTGCGGCCGCCCACTCAGTGCCTCAACATCCCACACAGCGAAAAGCAGTACAACAGTGCGACACAAGGAGTGCCCACACATCCTGTTTAAAAAAAGAAAACTAACCAATAATTTATCATTTAATTATTTTTTGGTTTTAGTTAGCGACGTAAGTAAACATTTCTATACGTCACTAAGTTAGGTTACACAATTCGTAGCACGTTAGTGCTGACAGCCCGTCGCTGACTTTTAGCGTTGGGTTTTTACTGTAGTCGTTTTTTCGGCCAGACTCATATGATCAAATTTTAGCTATTTTCTCAGTTTTTTCGTTCAATTGTCAATCAATCTATACATCTATATAAAAGTGAAAGTATGTTTGTCATGTTTGTCTATGAACGTCTAAGCTGCTGAACCGTCTTACAAATTTTTCAAGTATGTTCATGTCGATCGGATGAGTGTCATAGGCTATGTCTCATGTCTGTGAAATGGTCCAAAAACCGCGAAATTTGCAAAATTATACCGTTCATCCGATTGCAATATATCTTTGGGGAATGGCTGAACGCTTACCAGGGAAGGTTTCTAAGTGGAAGAAATTTTCGCAAAAAAATTGTCCAAAAAACCGCGAAAATTGCAAAATTTATGGTTTCGGTAAAGCTTTGGGGAATGGTTCGACGCTTGCCCGGGAAGGTTTCCAAGTAGATGAAATCTGCGGAAAATGGTTCAAAAACCGCGAAATTGGCTAAAGCTTCGATTGAGATGGAACTTGGAGAATGGTTGAACGCTTGCCCGGGAAGGTTTCTAAGTTGAAAAAAATTTGCGGAAAATGGAACAAAAACCGCGAAAATAACAAAATTATGCCGTTTATCCGATTGCAATAAAACTTTTGGGAATGGTTGAACGCTTGCCGGGGGAGTTTCTTAGTTGAAGAAACTTGCGGACAATGGACCAAAAACCGCGAAAAATTACAAAATTTAACGTTTTGGTAAAACATTGGGGAATGGTTCGACGCTTGCCCGAGAAGGTTTCCAAGTAAAAAACTGCGAAAAATTTGCCAAATGTTCGTTTGTTATAAAACTTTGGAGATTGATTGGACGCTGCGTGTGAAGGATTCTGATTTGAAGAAATGGGTGGGAAATAGTCCAAGAACCGCGATAATTCAAAAACTATACCATCCGATTGCGATGAAATTTTGGTCAATGGTTAGACCCTTGGCCTCGAAGGTTTCCAAGGTCCAAGAATGGCAAATTCACAAAATTATACTGTTCATCCGATTGCAAATCAAACTTTGGGGAATGAATTGAACGGTTTCTAAGTTGAAGAAATTTTCAGAAAATGGTAAAAAACCGAGAAAATTGCAAAATTTGCAGTTAACATTGAGGAATTGTTCGACGCTTGCCCGGAAAGTTTTCAAAGTGGAAGATATGGGCGGAAAATGGTCCAAGAACCGCTAAATTTACAAAATGTTTGATTTTGATGAAGCTTTGAGGAATGGTTGTGCGCTTGCCCGCAAAGGTATCTTAAATGAAGAAATGGGCCGGAAATGGTCAAAAAACCACGAAATTTCAAAAACTATCCGTTCATCGCCATAAAACTTTGGGCAACGCTTGCCCGCGAAGGTTTCTAAGGTCTAAAAATCGCGAAATTTGCAAAATATGAACTTATGAAAATTTATGAAAGCGCTTAGTGCTTATATTTCAATGCCGGCGTTGAAATGGAAGCTGTTGCGTAACTTGCAAATTTTGATTTGAGCCTGGATTATTGTGAAGATTTGATAGACGGCAATTGCTGACAGGTAAACAGGAGGTTTTAATCAAACGGTCAAAAAGTCACAATTTGAAAAAAGTCACGATTTTTAGATTATCATGACGGTTATGAGAAAAAGATCGCACGGTCCAAAATGTTTATACCGACATGCAGCCTGCACCTTGATTGAATATAACCGCTCTCTTAAGATCATAACCTATACTGCCTATTAGATAAATAACACTAAATATTTAATCAAAACAAAGTTTTAAGAGCAGTAAATAAAAAGCTAAAATTTTTAAGGAGATTGGGTTTTATACCCTGTACCAAAGGAACACAGAGCTTATAAAGTTTGTGCAAAAGTATGTAACAGCCAGAAGAAAGCATCTCCGACCCTATAAAGTATATATATTCTTGATCAACAGCCGAGTCGATCTAGCCGTCCGTCCGTCAGTCCGTCCGCTTGTCCGTCCGTCAGTCCGGCCGTCCGTCCGTAACAAACAGATCTCAGAGATGGTAAGAGATAGAGGTTTGGCATGTATGGGACATATGCCTCTTTTACTTGCAGGCAGATGAAGTTTATTTTCAACTTTTGCCACGCCCCCTCCCTCCCCCGAAAATTGGAAAAAGCTTCATATCTCCCACAGTTTTATAGATAGAAGGCTCGTTCCTACTGGACATATTTAGGTATCAGGATTATTTAGTAGTCCGGCAAAGGAATGGTAAAGATCGGATAAACGATAGTCGTGCTATCAAGGAAAACAAACAATTATGGGCTGCACCAGTCGCAACGGTGATGGGCAGCACTTCACAGGTACAGAGTATGTTATAGTCAGGCTTGACCGACTATCTTTCTTGTTATTTATAATTAATTGGGCTGCTAATTTGTCCACATAATTTTGTTTCATTTATCCTTCATTTAAGTCTATAAAATTATAACTTTGAAAAGAAAATAAAAACTCCGAAACTGTGTTTGCCTGATTTGGAATAAGTTGGCAGGTTTGCTCATTGTGGTTTTCTGTTGAACTCATAGAATATTTTAAAATATTAATGCAATTCGATTAGTTAAGCATCAACATATTGATCTTTAATATTTAATTTGACTCAAAACTATTTATTACCAAAATGTTGACCAAATGTCGCCATGAAATTTGCGACACTTGAAAAACAACAAAAAAGATTTCAAGAACAGCGGCTGCCATATCCTGATAAATAAGCGAGTTGCCAGCCGAAAACGTAAACGGGTCGGCGCCCACCAGACAGTCATTCCTCAATTTTCAAACGCGCTTTTCTCGAAACAACGTTTTTCAACTCGGTACCCAAAATTTCTCCAACACCTATGAACCGATTGCCTTGAAACTGGTTGTGCTTTATTCTATACACCATTTTCTAGTAGATGTCAGAGGATTTTTCTTTATCTTCCTTAGTCTTTTTTTATAAACAAAATAATTATTAATTTTTGGCCAAAATATGATTAATTATGTTCAAACGTTCGCCATTTTGTCATAAATCGATATTTTTAAAATATCAACTATTAAAATACTCAATTATACAGGGTGGTTTATCTAGTGCTTGGAATTTGAACTACTCATAATTTGACTTTAAAAACGTCAAATGTCATTCGGAAAGCGACTAAAATTTAGTAAAAACTTTGACATTTACGAAGTGGGTCGCTTGTCTCTTAAAGAAAGGTGGGAAACATTAAAAACATATTTCCAAAGTGGTGAGTCCTCGAAACTGTGCGAAATTTGAAATTTGTGGATCAATTCGTGAAGTGAGTTCGTGAAACTGGAATGTTGGTGGATAAACCAACCCGTGTACGTACTCGTCCGGTGCGCTAGACCGAAAACATTTCTGCGGTTGCTGAAAATGTGCGCGAACAACCATCGACGTCAACTCGCGCTACCGCGCAAAGTTATTGGTTCTTCTAGGAAATTGAAGCGGAAGACTGGACGATACTTGGTTTCATCAAGACGGCGCTACGAGCCACACAGCCACGCCACAATCGATCTTCTGCGCCCTATCTTCGAAAATCGAATAATAGGTAAATATGAAGATGTGAATTGGCCGCCAAGAAGCTGTGATCTGACACCGTTAGACTATTTTCTTTGGGGATTGATGATGAGTTGAAGAACGAGATTCGAATTGCTATATCTGACAAACGTGCCGAAACAATTGAAAATGTTCTCAAAAATTGGGTGGATCGAATAGGCTACTGTCAAGTCAGCCAGGTAGTCATTTGACCGAAATTGTTTTTCATAAATAAATGACATGAACCAACCTTTCCAGTAACTGTTCAACCTTTGAAAAATATCGAACCGTTTTTTTATAGCAAAATTAAATTCAAACTTTTAAATGGACCACCCTGTAGTATCTATTTTAATAATCTTTTCATTTTAATTATCGTTTTACGATCAAATTTGGGCCAGCAAACGCGAAATGGAGCCGTGAAAGTAGCCAAGTCATTACACATCGCAATGAAAATAATCGTCCGGTTAAATATCAATCAACGAACAGTTTACGACCAAATACGGCGAGCTATCGAAGAACAACAATGTGGACTGTTCTTTTTGGATGCACCTGGAAAAACGTTTGTCATTTCGTTTATTTTGGCTGCCATTCGAGCTCAAGGTAGAATCGCATTGGCTCTGGCTTCGTCTGGCATTGCTGCTACCATATTGGATGGTGGTCGCACGGCGCACTTTGTCCTTAAGTTGCCCTTGAACATGCAAGCTGACGATAATCCGACATGCAACATTTTAAAAAGAACAGCTGTACTATAGCCAACAAAGGGTCTCTGGGAGCACTTAATCGTACGTTAATAGATATTCGTGGAGATAATCGATTGTTTGGTGGAGCATTGATATAGTTAGCAGGAACTGCTGCTCATGAAATTAATGCGTTTTTGAAACCATCTAGTTTGTGGCGCTTTGTAAAAACACTTGGATTCACTACAAATGTACTTGTTCAATTGCAAAACGATGCTTCAGCAGATGTGTTTTCCAGACAACTTTTGGACATTGGTAATGGCGCACTTCCCGTTGACAATTCTGGCTTCATATCGAACTTTTGTGTCATCGAAGGAAGACTTTATTCAGAGTGTGTTTCCAAGTTTTGCACAAAATCATAGAAACCATGACTGGTTGAGAGAAAGAGCAATTTTGGCCGGAACAAATAAAGATGTCAATGAGATCAACGCATCTATTTTCAATTCCATCTCAAGAGAAATGGTTAGGTATAGGTCGATTAACACAATTCTCAATCAAGATGATGTAAATTATCCAGTCGAATTTCTGAATTCATTGGATTTACCTGGATGGGTCGCCTCCATTCTATTTAGCAAGTACATTGTAGCGACCATCTTAATACGACTTTGCAATGGTACAACAATTGCAGTGAAAAAAAGATATGACTAATTTACTTGACGCAACTATTTTGACAGGGAAATTTGGCGGTAAACACGTGTTCATTCCGATGATTTCGACTGTCATGCCATTTGATTTCAAACGACTACAATTTTCCATTCGTCTTGCTTTTGCAATGACTATTAATAAATCACAAGGACAGTCCCGAATTTGTGGTTTAAATTTGGAGCATCCGGTATTTTCACAAGGTCAACTGTTGTAGCGTGCTCACGAGTAGGCAAACCATCGCCTTAATCATTCATTGTACCGACGGCAAGAGAAAGAAAATTGTTTATCACAAAGCATAATAATAAATAAAATATGACATTACATCAAAATTATCATTGTTTAATTTCAGTGAATTCCTAAACATTAAATTCATTTAGTAACAGGACTGTTAAAGTAATTTCCAGCTATTTTAGTGTAGTCACAGCTAAAGGTATATACTTCAGAATTTCAAGCTCAAAACGCCAGCAACGATAGCTTTGAAAAGTATACAATGCTTGAATAAAGTGCCCATCTTAGTTAATGGTTTATATTATACATAAAAAATTAATAGAATCCATCTTACATTCATTGCGTTCTATTAAACTTAAGCACTACTTTTCCGCCAAGAAAACTTTTCGTGAATATTTACAACCCAATTGCTGCTTGAGAAAATACTTTCATCTTTATGCAGCTTCGATAAAGAAATTATGATTTGACAAACATGCTCGCATCCTGCAGAATTCCAAGCAGTTGTGGGGTGAAAAAGAACAAAGACTTAAAACTGAACTGCTCTTGTACTTATTTTCGTACAAAATTTTGTACTCCTGCCAGGCATTTGGTATTCCCTCAAGCTCTAGCATAGTGACATGACCACTTAAAAGTGTAATTTCCTTAAGTGTTCCCCCCAAAGTCTGCATATAAATTTGCCTTTCGAATCTCAGTTTGTCCTTCACTTTGGTGAAAGAAAAAATATTAAAAATATGCAAATTTGTCTCCTCAACTTGCTAAACCCTTTTTACTTATTTTGACCAAACAAAATATAATCTTGAGAGGCAGCAGCAGGACATAGTTGTGCGTGTGTGTGAGTTCAGTCCATTTGGCAAATATAAGAAATATTTTGTTGCCACATTTTTTGCGTAGGCTGCTAGTAAATGTGTCTGGTCGAAAGAAATGAGCGGAAAATGAATGTGAAAAATATTTTAATGTGGCATTTGGCTTTTTTCTCAACAGCAATAAATAGGGTAGCAGGCAAATTCCTCTATTCCTCTCGGCCCCGCCCGCTCTCCGCCAGTTTTGAGCAATTTCTTATTCTATTTGTCTAACCAATAATCATCACATTTCCGCAAAACACTCAAAGGACCTTTCCGCTCGAAGCATGAAAATTTCATGGCCTCTCCCCAATTCAAATATTCATAAAGGACGAAAAATGACAGATTAACACAAATATTGATACAACGAGCGGCCGAAAATCAACCCTCGAAGTACTTAAGCTCGACCAGCTCGTTGACTTGTGGCCGCAGGACATCAACACAGGATAGCCATTGTGCCTGACTATATCTTTTTGCTGCTGTTTTGAATAATTCGCACTGAATATGAAATATTAATGAGATTGTTTCCCAGCGTACAAGCCATCAAATTGACTATGCACTATGGACCACTGACCAAGACAAAGATGAGGCACGAACATGTGTTCGTCCGTGCACTTAAAAAAATGCTCTCCTTTGCTTATTCGGCAGCACATAAATTTCGGTTTTAATGTTTCGCCAACGCGAATGTGTTAAAGATGATCTTTATTGGCCATTAATTCATATTTAAGCTGCTGCGGCAAAAAGCAAAAGGCTCGATTCGCGCATATTTCTGTGAAAAACGTTTTGTAAAACACTCAAAGACTGGCCCCGGCAAAGGGATACAATTATCCTTTGTAAAACAATTAAGTGGCATTATTTATGGCCACTGCGAAACGCTGTTCCACCAAATTGCTTAGGGGGCATGGGTGGGCTTATTTATGAACTCTGCCCCCTAATGGTCTGGCTGCGGGCCTTACTTATTTTGATGTACCACAAAAATTCGGTACTAGGTTGTCCAAAAACTCTCATGAAGGAAGAGATTATATTTGCGGCTTATGGGTTAATTAGCGTGACAAGTGGGGAAATAAATGGGGTGCATAGTGCAGGAAGAGCTCAGTCGAGGGAGCGTTGGAGTTTTCTATTTGATTCTCTGTGGAACTCGGCTGTTTACTTAATCTGTTAGTTTTTGTGAAATTTTTAGAGTTGATCTACAGTTTCCGTCCATGCAAGAGTGCACTCATAATGGATTTTGCATTTAAACTTATTCACACAGAGAGCAGACCATAGCCCGGCTTATCCGCTTCAAGCGTGTAAACTATACAGAATAAAATGTCAAGCTAAAATAAGGTTCAAAATGATTTAAAAAGAAATGGCGAGCCAAAATCAAGTTCAAAAAGATTGATTTCATCTAGACTATTGAAATGAAGTTTCAAGAATAAGTCGTACCTGATCGAGCCTGATAACAAGTACAAAAGGATTGAGACAATCCTGAAATTCGTGTCTCAATCCGAAAAGGCTACCCTGCCGTACGCTGCACTAGTACATGAGTGCTGAGTTCAGTACTTACTGGTAACCAGAAGAACTTACAGACCTACCCACCAGCAATGCATTTCAGTATTTATAAGTACTTTTTATGCCCTTGCAGAGAACGCATTGAAGGAAGCATCTCCGACCACACAAGTATAAATATTCTTGATCAGCACGACGAAGCTGAGTTGATTAGAAAAGCCCTGTCGAAAAACTACTCTTAGTGAGAAAAACTTTGTTTTTCTATTGAAACGTCTCACAGTACGAATTTCTTAGTTAACTCTCACTGTGATTTCGCTAAGTTTTGGTCAAGACGGATGACTATAGCATGTAGCTCCATAGGAACGATCGGTCGAAAACTAGTTCGAGTGAGAAAGCCGCAGGCCTGGCACCCGTTTTCGTCTGCATCCGCACATGAAAACTAATACAATGCCTCAGTGGAGCCCTGGGACGACGACCTACGCAAAACGTTTTAAGGACCGATTTGAGGATATGCACCTGGAATGTTCGTACCACTCAATAGAGAGCGTGTAGGATTCAAGCTAGTGGATGTCTCGAGAATATTCATCGGTCGTGCTTCAGTAAATGCGATGGGTGGACAGGGTGTAGGTTGTACATCGAAACCAACGCCCCATGGAGATCCACTACAGTGGACACGATTCCGGCTTACCAGGATTTGGTTGCGGCTTTGCAGTCAACAAAGAACTGTACCGCTCTGTCATCAAATTTACACCAGTTGACGAAACGACTTGCCGCCTCAGAACTTAAGGTAAAATATTTATTAATATTTGTCCATACATGCCCACGCCCCCAAGTCAGGCGAATCGGAAAAAGACGATTTCATGACCTAGAGAAGAAGTTCAGACCGGCCGATTTAGATACTCCACGAAAAAACCACCGAAAATGGAAGAAATTGCCAATGAAGCGCATCGGGCGGAACATGGTGTGTGCTGGAATTTGAACTTAGCGACGACCACAAGGTGACTGGACGACCCCTGATCAATCAGCACAAAACCAGATTGATCACGTTGCTGATGAACGGTTGACACCTCATCGTGTGTTCTGAACGTACGTGCGCTCCAAGAAGCCAATATTGACTCCCCGGATCTGCGGCGGCAAACCAAGTACACGCAGAAAAACGGCTCTGTGGCAGCTACAATACCGCACAGTCCCACACGCCGAGTGAACGTTGAGGCGCAACAACAGCAGATTATCCGACCTACTCAGCAAAACTCACCCAGCTGCTCAGGGAAACCCACCTGGCCCTCCTGGTGTTGACAGAACAGTGGAAGCATATTTCACACTCTATGAGTACAACTGCAAGAGATTCTCGGATTCGCCGAAAACACACGAAAACAGTCATGGTACGATATTGAGAGTGCCGCCGCTACGAAGAGGAAACCTTATCTGGGCGTGTCAAAGAGCGGCTTTATAGTCAACAAAGGTGGTGGGTGACAGTCTTTCTCTCTTGGGTGCTCCAGAGTTTGTCGCAGTGTAGATATGAGCTGATGAGCTGCCAGCTAAATTGTTCAAGGCTGGCGGTGCATGCCCCTAAGATTGAATCAGAAAGCGTACTCTGTTACCATATTTTTAAAAAGGGCCCTGCTGGGAATTAGCATGGGATATTCACAGATATTCACACTGCGACAAATCCTGGAAGACCCAAGAAGAAAAGATCGCTTCACCCACCACCTTTCCCCGTTGACTATAAAGCCGCCTTTGACACGTCGATAAGGTCAAAAGTTCTTTAAAGCCCTGTCTACTTTTGGTATACCAGCAAAGTGCGTTCGACTTTGCATGATGACGTTGAAAAGCGCACAAAGCTCCGTCTCCGAGTTTCTATTTCAAAAGGGTTATAGGTAAAGGTGACACCTTATCGTGTGACTTCTTTAATCTGATGGAGTACATACTGCGCGAAATTGCCAAGTGCTAACAGAACGGGCACCATCTTAGCCAGAGACAACATGATGCTTCCATATGCCGATGGTATTTATAGCGGTAAATCTTATTGTTGAGACAGACGTTCTCGCAGAGATAGAAACGTGATCAAACTTATGGGCTTAGCAGGTAAATGAGGATAAGACGAAGTACCTTCTGGGAACCCGCAAGAGTCTACGCTTGGACAATCTGTTTTGTGGAGACTATAACTTCAAGGTTGTTAGAATTTGTGCTACCTCCAGGGCGACGTGCTCGCCAGCGACAACAACGCACTAGTCTGGAAATCGAAGAGAAGAATTGCATACAAGCCGATTTTACTTCGGGCTCTAGCCACTCTTTCACACCTTTTATGCATAGAGAAAAGAACCGTGTATCAGCCACCCAGTAAATAGTTAAGATATTGAAATTCGGTAAGAACTTTAACGAAAATGTATTTGAGTATATAATTCCTTCAAGAACGATTCGATAATTAACACCACATCAGGGTCAATAATGATCAAAAATTGTTTATATCTATTTATTATCTGGATACCATGATTCCTTCTCGTTTGCGTTGAACAGTAATCGTCCAGCCTTTGTTTCATATCCATAAATCTAATTTGTGGTCAGATATTTAGTGTTCGTATGTGCAACTCATGACTTCCAACTCCCTCAACCTGGCCATAAATATTTAAGCTGCGCCGCGCCGCTCCCCCCGAAGGCATTCACTGCCCTCGCAGATGTCAAGTGTCCTGGCTATTTCCACAATTTCTGGACTCACTGGCCCTTGGGCGACGTAAATGAAAAGCAACAAGCACAACTTGTGGCCAACTTCGTCCCTTCCAGCCCCTCCATTCTCATCGACAGCCACAGCCAGAGCCACATCCACATCCACTTGCACGTGTAGCAGGCGCAACAGCGTAAACAGTCGAAAAGCATAGAGCGAGAATTTAGCATTAGCCAAAGAAGCAAGTTCCCAAAATCCCCCCTCCCCTCATAACACCACCCCCTTACTGAGCTGGACCTGGCCTGTTGGATGTTGTGCCATATTAGCGCCGCGTGTCGGGTAATTTATGAAGCGGCGGCAGCGTACGAAAGTACCTTTACCTGCGCCTGTAAATATCTTTAAAAGGACGCTGTTAAAACAAATTACTGTCTACGTAGGGGAAGGTGGGGCGGTGCCCACGGCCTCACTGAAAGTTATTAAGCGAAATTCCCGCGAGAGTTTCCCCACTTCCGGCTGGTTTCTTTTTACGCATATGCCCAGATTTTGGCTGTTTCGAACTTCAATTCAAATTCGAAATAAATTTAAGGCAAATTACAAATTTTGTGCCAAAAAAAAATTAAGTTAAATTATACCAAAGAAGCCACAAAATGGGGCAGGGCAATGCTGGATGGAGGAGAGCGAAACAGGGATATTTTTTTCCGTGGAACTCAAATTGAAAATGAAAAGTCAGAACTTGAAAATGATAATCAACGTCAACAAATTTCCACAAAAGGCGCACGGCGGAGGCAGTCTGCATAATGATCTAATAAATTTCATTACCACAGGCAGCACAGGAGCTGGGCGAAAGTGAAAGCGTCGTTGTCGTGGTGGCTTTTATCTATTAGTAGACTGATGTTAGGGGGCGTTCCCTCCGCTCAGGTGTTTGAACTTTTGCTTGAAATTGGCAGCCGCGCGAAACTCACTTGAAACTCTGTCAACGACCAGCAAGGACTTGCCAAGCAGTGTCCCCGTATGTGGCTGCATATGTCAGCAGTTTCCTCCTGTCTTTTTTACATCTCTTTTTTTTTGGCAAAGGATTTGAAGTTTCCGTATATGTTTTCCCTTTTGTACATGTTTTGTATTCATTTTGGTTATTTGGTTTATTGCGGAAATTTGTAAATTTGCTAAAGGGGTTTATTGTCAAGGAGCTGGCAGAGTGCAGGGGAGGGGAAAAGTGGTTCCAGGTACGTTTATTGATATTGTTATGGCATCCTAAAGATATGGGGTAAGTACACAATTGAAAAAGTTGTAGTATTCTAATTTAATGTAGCCGGGATTTGGGAGGCAGTAAAACAGAACTTGAACTTAATTTAAAAAGATTTTTTTGAATTTCCAAAACACATCTGCATTTCCAGTTAACAACAAAGTATTGTGTAGAACTCGAAATTAATGACTAGTCACTCTGGGCTGGTCATAAAAAACACACCCCGCCCACTAATCTCACCAATTGAGCTTTCCACTTGGGAGATTGCCCAAAAACAGGACATTTAAGGCTCTCAATTCCTTAGTTAACTTCTACACTCAATCCCTTGATGAACATAAAAATTATTACAGCTCTGCGTCTTTGCGCTAGCCTATCAAAAAGCAAAGAAAACCAACAAAAAAAAACAAGGGACTAAAACAGCCCAACAAATGATTTCTTTACTGGCAATTTGTGTGGTGGAGCAGCTGCCACTAGCACTAATCAAAGGCGACTTAATGATTATGCATTAAGTTGTCATTAAAAAATTAGCTGTGACATCACCAGCGGCAAACAACGACACTTTCTCCTAATGAATTGATAAATTGAATTAAAAAGCATCGAAGTCTGACATTAATAGAGAAAACTACGTGGCACTTACTTCAGTCAACGCGTCGAGAAGCTAATTAAATTACAAATTAAATTTAGTTGCCGCCAGGCATAATGCATGATTGATGATTCGAAAGACTTCTCTTGTGGGTATTTACAGAAAGGTTTGTTAATGGGACAGGGTATGAGATGAAACTGGAGGAAAGTTGAATTTCTAACAGAACTGAGGGCAACTAAAAAAAGTCCTTTTTCATCGTTTTTGTATTCAACAAATATTGAATCGCAGAGCTTAGAGCACAACGGGCCACTGCACATTGCTTTTTGTTTTGACTCTGCATTTCCATGTCATAGAAAACGGACATATGAGCAACGTGCTTTGTTTTATGTCTCAGTGTTGCAGTGTTAACATCTTATCAGAAAATTGACAAAACTAGTAATTAAGTTAGTAAGCACTTATTAAGACAGTAAAAAAAATTTTTGATTTATAGTTGGAAATGCCTCGTGGTACTGAATTGTCTGAGGAAGAGCTGAAAAGGATCAACGGAATGAACATAGCCGGCATGAAAAAATTTCTTTCATAATGAGTCGACACCGAAATACCATTTCCAGATTCCTAAAGATCCAGACGGTTACCGCATAAATCGTCGCCACGGTCCCAATAACAACCATCAACAACCGAACAAAACGGCACATGCGGCAGTTAGCAACTCAAACATGATGAGCTGGATGAAAATCAATGCGGGAACTCGGATAACAGTTACCAGGCAACTGAGCCCAATTTTCCACAAAATTTTAACCTCATCTCAGAAAAAGTTGGTAAACCTCGACAACCAAACGTCATAAAGAAGCGCGCATGGCTTCTTCATGAAAACACAAGGGGTTGGGACGTTGAGTTGAAAATATAATTTTCAGAGATGAAAAAAATTCAATTTGGGATCCAGACGGCCATCACCAATATTGAACGGATCCGTCCACGCGGCGCTCTGGACCACTAATGTTGGGCTGCCTTTAGCGCTAAAGGCAAGTCTCTTTCTCGTATCCGGCCGGATGAATGCTCTACGATAGGAGTTGTTGGGCATTGAACTAGCTCCATTTGCTGAAATTTCCACGCCGATGTATGGACCTTTCAGCAGGACAATGCTCCGATTCACGTTGCCCGAGCACAATGTGTTATTTTGAGACCCACAATATACCGCTGATGAAGTGGCCGGCATTGAGTCGGACTTAAACCTATTGAGGATCTTTGGGGCATTCTTGCGACAAAAGTTTATGCCTGTTCGGGCAGTATGATAGCTTGAAGGACTTAAGGAAGCTATCTTCTCCAGAATGGCCAAAATTGAGTTATCAACGCTTCAACACTTCGTTAGATGTATGCCTCGGGACTGCAAAGCTTCGAGATAATAAAGGGCGACCCATTAGTTATTAAGTTCTCCATATTCTGGTTTGACGTTTCGGATTAAATAATTTTTGATTCAAAGAGCATATTGCACATATATATATTTTCTAAGTAAACAATATAGATAATATTTTTGGTTAATAAAATATTAATGCCACACGAGTTAATGTTTTTTTTACAACAAAAAATATATCAAAAATGATGAAAATGGTGTTAAAAATAAACGTTTCATAAAATATATTATTTTCTTATTTCCTTAGGTATAAACTAAATGTCCATTGAAAACAAAAAATTGTTTTTCACTAAAGCTAGTTTTTCGACCGATCGTTTTCCCTATGACAACTATATGCTAAAGACTTCGTTTGGTGAAGATAGTTTGCATAGAAACAGACGGGCAGCGCTAAATGAACTCAGACGTCATGCTAATCAAGAATATATATAGATAATATGGTCGGAGCTGCTTTTTAGATACGTTACAAACATCCGAACAATTTTTTAATACCCTGCAAGGGGATAAAATGATTTCAAAAGATATAATAATAAACAGCAGTTGCTAACATGTTCATAGGGCTGAAGGAGAATTAATATGAGATTCTTTGCTTACCCCTTAGCCGATACGAACTGTTGCGTGTAGTAACCGACTTGGAGGGGCGTTGTTCCAGGCTATTTTAATCGGAAGTCGAATGGGTTTCGAAAAATGTTCCAATGGGACACTTTCTCTTTAATCTATTATATGCTATATTTTAAAAGTATTTGCGTGCGAATTCTCATTCGAATTAATCGATCAAGTGACAAAGAAAGGAAAACTAATAACATAATACATAACTGCTATCGTGGCCAGGGCTGCTGTGTCTTGTTATGTCTAGAACAAGATATCACCGCTGATTCTTTTGGACTGACGACCTTAAACTTAATGGTTCCCAAACAAAAGCACCTAACATTTTTTTTAATGTATTACTAAACAACATCCTATCTCTAGTGCTTTTCCCTGGCCTGATAGAAATATCACAACCGTTGGACGGTCTCGGCCGCTGCAATCAGTCGCCACCACTCGCCTCTGTCTAGAGCAGAGAGGCAGATCATCTCATTTTTGCATTGGTGTGTGTGAGAGCAGCGCAAGCAGGCACAGACGTAACGCAGCGGAGAGCTTTAAGGTTTATACCGTGTGTGTGAAAGCAGCGCTGCTCTGGAGTTTCGTGCACCCAGATAGCAAGCTGCCGGACCCTGGTCTAGAGCGAGCTGCCACCAGTGGCTCCGATTCATTCAGCTGCGAAAATCGCTGTAGATTTCGTATAGTTTCATAAATCCTCTGAAGTCTTTTCTGTCTAACGGCAATCGCCACTTAATCGGCTGCAATTAGACCTGCAGCACACAGACAACTGAGCGAAGCTAGCATCAGCTTAGGAAATCCACCGCACGGAGTATAGCGACCGCACACCAGCGTAATTTTTTTCGTAGGCTCCTCAAGCTCTGTTCCGCTCCGCTTTCAGTGTGCGGATGCCTTTAATATCCATGTCTCTGCTCAGCACAGCCGGACTGGATGGTAAGCAAAAGGGCTCTGCTTCTGAATTACCTACTGATCCTGGGTAACATCGGTCGCAAAGGTGATTCTTCTTCGGATTTGAGCGATGTTGCTGCCGCTGGTGAGGTAAACGAACTCCTTAGCAACCTTGATGTTGTAAACTCTCATATCAACAGATTGTCCAAGACGCGAAGATTTACCGCCAAGCTCATGAGTTTTTATCATCCCTATACCTCCGAAAACCTTGCTTTCCATACATTGGCTTATACCGATAATATCAATATCATCAGCATATGCAAGAAGCATTATATCTTTGAAAAGATGATGCCCGACTTTAGCACTTGGGCAAAGGCGCAGTAAAACTTCATCAGTAGATTGAAGAAGTTTTCTCACAAAGAACTCTGTTTCGATAGATCATTGATACGGCAGCTATATGCTATAGTCATCCGATTTTGAAAGAACTTTCTAGAATTGTGTTAAAGTATAAAAAATAAATATATCCCAACGAAGGAAACTTTCCATTGAAAACAAAAAAAAATTCTCACTAGAACTAGTTTTTCGACCTATTGTTCCTACGGCAGCCAAATGCTATAGTTCTCCGATTTTGACCAAAACTTGTAGAAGTATGTGGAGCATATAAATAAATACATGCTACATGATTCATTTCCATTAAAAACAAAAAGTCTTTCTAACTAAGACTACTTTTCAGACTCTACTTTTTCATGACAGCTATACTATATAGATGTCCGATTTCGACAAAATTTGGTGGAATCATAGAAAAGCATAGTTAACTAAGAAATTCAAAGTTTGGAGGCATTTCCATTTAAAGCAAAAAAGTTTTTATACCCTTGCAGAGGGTATTATAAAGTTATCTCTGGAACGCATAGAAGGAAACATCTCCGACCAACAGTATATATTTTCTTGATCAGCACGACGAGCTGAGTTGTTAGCCCTGTCCGTCTGTCCGACTGTTCGTCTGTTTCTATGCTATCTCCTCCGTCAGTTTTAAAGCTTTCCTTACCAAGGACTTTGCACAAGTCTTTTGGTACAAATACGCTGCACATTTGTGGAACCGGCCGGATCGGATGCCTATAGCATATAGCTGCCATAGGAACGATCGGTTGAAAAACTAGTCTTAAAGAGAAAAACTTTTTGTTTTAATGGAAACGCCTCCAAAGTACGTATTTCTTAGTTTACTATCTCTTCCCATGATTTCACTAAGTTTGGTCTAATCGGATAACTACGACTTAAAGCTCCCATGGAAACGATCGGTCGAAAAACTAGTTCGAGTGAGGAAAACTTTTTTGTTTTTAATGAACACGTCCTTATCAGTGGCATACACTTATTTTTATACTTTTTACACAATTCTTCAGAGTTTGGTCGAAATCGGTGACTATAGTTAGCTCCCATAAGAACGATTGTTCGAAAAACTAGTTCGAGTGAGAAAACTTTTTGTTTTTAATGAAAACGTTCTTTTATTGGCAAACACTTATTGTAAATATTTTGGACACATTTCTACAAAGTTTTATCAAAATCGGATGACAACAGCATATAGCAGCGAGTATGAATGATGGGGCAGTATGGGAAAAACTTTTTTGTTTTTAAGTAAGATCGCCTCCAAACTTCGCAATGAACAGTGTTTATGCTTTTCCATGATTTCACCAAGTTTAAGTAAAATCAGTTTGATAGTAAGATCCCATAGAAAAGTAATGTCCAAAAAGTAGTCTTAGAAAAACTTTTTTGTTTTTCAATGGAAGCTGCAAGGATATACAAAACTTCGGCCGAGCCGAAGTTAACTCCCCTATTTTTCTTTCACTAAAACTAGTTTTTGGACAACTCGTCTAATGACAACTATATGCTCTAGTCATCCGATCCGGCCGGTTCCAACAAATGTGCAGCGAATTTGTACAAAAAGATTTCGTGCAAAATTTGGTGAGGATGGCTTTAAATCTAACGGAGGAGATATCATAGAAACAGACGGACAGACGGACAGGGCTAAATCAACTCAGCTCGCAGTGCTGTCAAGATTTATATAATTTATGTGGTGGAGAGGCTTCCTTCAATGCATTACAAACATCCGTAAAAAATAAATTGAAAGCTAGCTTCGGCTCAGCCGAAGAGTATAGACCATTGCTTACTTTAGTTTTTCTTAAAACACAGCATATAGCTTCCATAAGACGGAAAATGGAAAAACTTTTATTATACTCTGTACCAAAGGTACCCATTTCCGTCTGTCCATCAACCCCGTTCGCCCGTCTGTCCGTCCGAATGAACGCACAGATTTTAGAGACGGTAAGAGATGAGAGGTTCGACATGTATCGGACATTTGCTTCTTATACTGTGAAGGCAGATCCAGTTTATTTCTCAATTTTTGCCCACGCCCCCGCTAATTGGAAAAAGCTTCATATCTCCCACAGTTTTATAGATAGAATGCAAAGCAGATCAAGTTTCTTTAAAACTGGCTACGCCCTTGGCTGGAAGCGTATAGTAATGCATTTGGAAGGGTATAAGAACTTTAACTCGGCCCAATTAGGCCAGCTCCTTTAGTTTAACACTACTTCGTGACCATTTGGTCTTAATGAATTAACCGCAAAAGTCGTTCATTCCGTTGTCGCATCATTAATCAAATTCCTTAATTAGATTTCGGCCCAATCGAGTCTTCGGCTACAAAGTGTTGACAAGTCATTAAAAACAAAAGCACAAAGTGAAGAGAAACAAATAAAAATCGTTCGCAGACAAAAGCCGCTAAACGATTGTGGCCTGGCTGGCGTCAGTCTGCCCAGCCCACACCAACACTCCTCTGCATGCGATTTATAACATTTTCCATTTGAATTGTGACGTTCGCCTGCTGACTGCATTCGATTCGATTGATTTCATTTGCCTGCTCGCCATTTGGTGGTTATAAAAATTCATTGCAAAATGTTTTTATGCGTTGAAGAACGAAGCTCCGCTCCGTTACCAATTCTCAACTTGTTTTCTTCTCGTTTTTGGTTTTTGCGGATTCAGATTTGTTTGTTGTCAAATCAGTTGAGTGAGTGTGTGTGTGTGTGTGATGCCAATAAAACGTGTGCAGCGCTCGCAACTTCCGTTTCATTTCATTTTTGGCATAATATGCAAGCGGGTTTCCATCATCGTCATCGTCACTCAACGGCACTTTTGCTTTTTCCTTTTGTTTGGGGCAACAATGCAACAAACCATTTGCCATTTTTGCAAGCATTTACGCTTATTTGAGCGTAATAATTTTTGTTTATTGTCCACAAAAAACGCGCATTGTCAATTACCAGCGATGGTTAAAAAACGCTCGAATATTTAGGGGCAAAAATTGGTTTAATTGCTGAACTGTGAAAAAATCCCCTTTAATATGGATGCATGCATAGTTCTTGAGCTTTTATTTACATTTCATCAGCATTTTATTTATATTTATGGGATTACTCAATTGAGTGTTAAATTTCCCGAAATTATTCAATCCTAATTTGGAAATCCCAGCCTTCCACTTGGCAAAAATCGAAAAGGTTAAGCAATTTTTCGCATTCAAAGTCACATGATTTTCCAATCAATTAGTTCAGGGCAGCAGCCCGAAACTCAATTTGTATTTTGTTTCCCCACTCGACTGACCCATTGACAACTCAATGACAGGACACACTCCCTTCCTGTGTGTGTCTGTGTGGTAACCGGAGCAACCTCAGACCACATTTGACCAGTCAACCTCACGACTGGCTACGCGTCTCCTTCCATTTGAATAGCCTGCTGAGACCAGGTTAAAGTGAGGGTTCACGGCTAACACAATTTAACGTGTCACTCGTCTCAAGCTCTGGAGCTAATTAGGTAATTCTATAAGCCACTCACTCTCTAATTAATTAATTAATATTCGGCTAGCCCATAAATAAGGATTTTGCAGGTGGCGTAAAAATGTTCACATACACACACCGCGTGAACCATAATTGGCCTTCCAGTTTCAGTTGCCCAAATTTATGGCCCAGCCCGGCGACATTTGAGCCCGCATCCTTCATCAGCCGAGGCGTGGCATTTGATGACATTTTAAATTTGCATTGGCATTGCCTTTAATGGAACTTAACGAGCATCATCCGCTCTCAATTTCGCCTCACCACCCCTCCCATCCACCCAAGACCGTTGCAGGCGTATTGAATGACAAAGTCAATGAGCCAAATCGAGGCATTCCGACTGAGGCCGATCGTGTGACAAAGCAAAGCTCCAACTGCACACCTGCTGACCCCAAAGGAAGGAATCAAGGTCCCGCGCCGTCTAGTTTAATTAAGTTTGTTTTTAAGGCCACTTTGCAGAGCATTTACGTGCCTTTTTTCTACCGCAATTACAGCAATTAACACTAAGCAATTAAAACCAACAACAATGCAAATTACGTGCACGAAACAGGGCAAAAAAAAGAAAAGCAATGTATAACAAAAATTACTAAAAATAATATAAGCAAAGAACTACATGGGAGACGCAAAAAGAGGTAGGCGACACAAAGATGACCTGTAAAGTTCTGAATGACAGAGTACTGTATTAAGTCTTAGGTCTTAAAATTAACACACAACACTTAATATTTTCGTCCTAGTTGAAGAAACAATTCAGTTGTAAAAATTCCGTGACAGAGATTTTAAATTTACGATAGTTTTTCTAACTGAGACTACTTTTCTGACCTTACATTTCCAAGGGAGCTACACTATATAGATGTCCGATTTCGACCAAACTTAGTGGAATCATGGAAAAATAAACCAAACCAACAATTACGAAATTTGGAGGCGTTTCCATTTAAAACAAAAAAGTTTTTCTCTCTACAACTTCTTTTTCGACCGAACGTTCCTATGACAGCTATATGCTATAGTCATCCGATCCGGACGGTTCCGACAAATGTGCAGCGTATTTGAACCAAAAGACTTCGTGCAATTTTTGGTGAAGATAGCTTTAAAACTGACGGAGGGAATTGACAGACGGGCGGACAGACGGACAGGGCTAAATCAACTCAGCTCGCCATGCTGATCAAGAATATATATACTTATGTGGTCGGAGATGCTTCCTTCTATGCGTTACAAACCTCCGGACAATTTTATAATACCCTCGGCAAGGGTATAAAAAGGGTGTGAGTTTGATTAAAACTTACGAGGCAATTATGTGAAACATGCTGTATAAGATGTACTACTACTTTCTCTTAGTGTATTACTCTATACTCGATTTGCTGTACTCAATAGCAGCTGGTAGTGTGTGCCTGCAGTGCAAGAGGTCGTGGGTTCGATCTAATGAATGAGTTTTTCTTTAAGACCTCACTTAACTATTCATGGAAAAGCTTCTCAAACTATGCAGTTCCGATTCGGCTAGGTCTCTTTCTCTACACTCAGAGAAAAAATAGAGAATTTCATACTTGGATCAAGAATTTTCAATCTCAATAGTTCGATAAGAGTGATAGGTGGCGGCCTAACAGTGGGATGTGAAAATATACGCCTTTTATTATATGCGGATGACATAGTTATAATGGCTGATGAAGTCATTGTACTGCAGGAAATGATCGATCGCCTGGAAATTTATTGTCAGACTTGGAATATGGAAGTGAATATGGCCAAATCGGAAGTAATGGTATTTAGGAAAGGAGGGCGCCTTGCAAAGAATGAAAAGTGGACATTTCAGAGCGAACCCATAAAGATTGTACCTGAGTACAAATATCTAGGAGTTACGTTGACGCCCACTTTAAATTTTAAGAAGCATTTTAAAGCTAGAACTGCGGCTGCAAAGCAAAGCATCAACATAACCTGGAAGAGCCTTCTCGCCAAAAACAATGTCTCCGCTGAAATGAAGTGGAAAATTTATGAAGCCGTGTGTAGGGCAATACAAGCTTACGGAGCGCAAGTCTGGGGCTATGGCCAACATGAGGAAGTGGATAAGCTGGAAGCCTTTTTCATTAAGCGTATCTATAACCTGCCACAAACAACGCCACACTATTCACTTGCTCTAGATACGGATAGATACGGTAGCAGATTCTACATGCTGGACCAGCACCTTCGGTATATCTAAAAAACTCTGTTTATATATGATAGCCATAGGTTGCCACGAATCCTGTCGCAATTGGTATTGGATAAAAATGTATTCTGGGCAAAAGAGCTATTCACACTGAGCTCATTGCATAACATTGAGTGGAACTGGGGCAACGAGACCTTATGGAATGTCAATCGCATTGCACTATTAGCGGAGCTTAAGAGACACAGACTTACAGAACTCGTGCAGCAAAAATTAAGAAGTGAATGGAGAATTTACCGAGAACTTGACCATACCGTCGGCAAAAAATATGCACAAGGCAGTGTCATGGATTATTAAGGCAAGAAGTGACATGATACTCTTAAATGGAAACAGATTCATTACAGGACCAACTAATAAATGCGAATTGTGCAACACAAATGAGGTAGAGGACATAAGTCATTTTCTGGGTAGATGTCCAATACTACGAGAGCACAGAATTTTATGTTTCAGCCAACCTGTCTTAAGCCGAACTCAGATTAGAGACATTTTAAATGATGCGAGCGACACTGATTGGAAGGGCTTAGTAGAGTTCCTGCAACAGGCCACCCAGTATAGGAAACGGATTTTGGCGGAATATTTTTAAAACACAACAACACAAATAATATAAACTAAAGAAATTTGGTGGGCCCCTAATCCGACACTAGGTCCCAACGATCCTGTATCTCGCGACGAGCGGGGAAGCAGGGTGTAGTAAGACTTTTTGTATGGTACCTAGGGAACCCTCAAATGAAATAAAACAAAACTCAACAAAGTAATAGAAGCGAATTCTCCGACTGACGACATATAGTCATAGTCGAGTACTATTTAAAACCTCTAGCAATTAGATATGTTATACTTTCTTTTGAAATTTTTTGTGTATAATTGGTTTTAAATAAATTTATTATTATTATTATTATTAGTTCGATAAGAGTGAAAGTTCTCGATCGAAATTCTTGATCCAAGTATGAATTTTTATACTCTGTACCAGAGTTACACAGAGTATAATAATTTAGTGTTAACATGTCAGTCTGTCTGTATGTGCAAACAGATGTCAGAGATGGTAAGAGATAGAGGTTTGACATGTATGGGACAAAAACTTCTTATGCTTGCAGGCAGATCAAGTTAATTTTCATTTTTGGCCACGCCACCTCCCTCCCCGCAAATTGGAAAAAACGTCATATAGATACAGTTTTATAGATAGAAGGTGCGTTCTTTCTGGGCATATTTAGTAATCAAAATGATTTTTCGATCCGATGAAGGATCGGATGAACGATAGTCGAGTTATAAGGAAAACAAACAATAATAGGCGGTACCGGTAGCAACGGTGATGGGCAGCACTTCACAGTGTAATGTACCCATACTTTGGGATAGTGGTTGCAACCGAGTGAATTGCTTACAAGCGGGCGGAACATCAACAGACTCTCAGTATTCTTACTCCACAGCACACATATCCTGTAAGATCGTACTGGGCATAGCTTGAGTTTTTGTTGACAGGGAAGGAGGTCGGTGGGACTCGACTAGCAGATCAGCCTGTGGGGGGTTCTTGACCACTTCATCCTTCAACCTCAAGTACATATTAAAAATGTCCCTTGCCTTAATATATAGACTTGCACGAAGCATAAACAAAAGAACATCAAGAAAAAATGAGCGAAGATAGTAACCAAAAGCTATGCACCATTGCTGTAGTGATGGTATTACAGCAGCACGTCTCAACCCTCCCTACAATGAGTTTCAGTGCGCGCATGGCTATTTAGAGAACTCCCAAATCTAGCCAACTTTTACCTTCCCTCCTTCACATTACTTCAAGGAATATTTCTTTTATCTTTCTAGTTTCTAATTTTTATTCATAAACAAGGTTTCTTTCAATTAATTTCAGGATGCATTTTCAAAGATACAAATGTTAACTAACGGGATATTTATAGGCCCGGGTATATATTCATGATTAACATCTAACAAGTTTTTCCTAAAGCCGGGTATCCAGCAACGCAAAATCAAAAAATTGCTGCCAAAGTTCATATAAAAAAAATTGTGCCAGGAATTTTCTGTTTACGATTTCGTTTGTTGTGTATCCAGCAACTTGAACAAAATCCACGTTTTGTATAGATAGCGGCGTTTCTCAAGCGTGTGTGGAACGAAAAACAGCAATTGCACAGCTCAGGAATATATTATTGACCATTATTATTATATGATACAAGATTTAAATAATTAAATTATTAAAAGCGGTTTCTGTTTTGTAATAGTTTCATTCTCCCTTATTGCTACACATGCAGTAGATTCATTTTTCCAAGGTACTGACCCGGCTGCTGAGCTCTTTTTCTTACCTTGTATTCAAATATAACAGATTTTATTTAATTGGCTACCAACCATTAAGTCTGATATTTTTTTTGGGACACACTGCAGTGACTTGCCAGCCATCGGCCCAATAATTTAGAACGAATTGTGAGACCAATGTGGCTGATGTCGAGGTGTGATGGCATCACACCCAACCGCTCAATCAATAATAAGCCACTAGACTAGTCGTACTGAAATTAAATCTACAGTGGTAGACCAAAGTTGGTTTAACGTTATTTTGTTTAAATTTAATTAAGTTCAAACCTGGCCAAAATATTTTACTTGGGTTCCACAAACGTAAAATAAATAGTGCTGGATACACCCCTTAAAACTATATTTTTTTTTTCTTTTGGTTTTATTTTCTAAGTTAAATTCATTTCAGTGTATATTTTCCTTCGGCGAATTCTTGTTAATTTCAATTTAAACTGGATTTAATTTTGCACTGTAGGACTATAAGCATTTATGAAACTCTTAACGCAGCTGAACATAAAAGATTAAATTTTCATAGGTAAATCCAAGATATATAAAGAGATTAATAAAATTGGTAGTAAATATATAATGCCATTAATTTGGTCGCATACTTATGCAAGGCAATGTATTCATTTTGGCACGTAACGTTCTTTTGGCTTACTTTACGTTCACTCTGACTGCCACCACAGCTGATCCATTCACACACAAAACAAAAGTAACAAGGAAGAAAGTCGGTCAAGCCCGAATATATTATACTCTGTACCAGTTGGGGTCGCCGCTCGCATTTGCTCCCGATTATATTTTATAAATTCGGTATCCAGGGAACATCACGAGGAGGCCATTGCAATAGCAATGGGGTCGATATATGAATAAAGACCTTCGAGTCGACTTGAGTTGCTTAAATACTTATCATTTATGGTGCAGTTACATACTTTTGCACAAAATTATTATACTCTATGTACCTTTGGTACAGAGTATAATTAGGAGAGAGAGGAGAGAGAGAGGATTGGCACGCGCCGCAGAAAAAAAAAACCTTTGCATTTGCCAGAGCTAGAGATGGGCGTACATCGAAAACTACGCGGAACTCCGGAGTGACCAGAATGACTTAACATCATTGTGATTGCTTGATATTATGTTAGAATTAAAGAACTAGACTATTTTTATATTATTTGCAATTTAAACAATCCTCGTCTTAGTAGTCAGATGGGTATCGGGCGATATATTTGTCCAGCGACCATCTCTAATTTCTCTCTCTCAATATTGTGTATGTGGGAAAGGGAAGGGGGAAAATGAGAGCGTCCCAGTTAGCTGCAAGAATCCAATTGGATCTAATGAGCTAGCCATAGCTGTTAGGTTTTGTATAGGATTTCGTTGTTGGAATTACTCAGACAATATATTTGCAGGTTTAATTCATTTAAAAGGTGGAATTTTTGGCGGGGCGGGGTCATCACACCCACAACGATCCAATATGAATCGTTTAATAAAAATGTGTCCTAAAATATTGTTGTCTATCACTTTGCTGTGTAGTCGTTGCTCATATTTACATACATCTACATACATACGTATGTGTTTTGCTGCTGCAGGAGCAGCCCAGATATATTGAATTTTTGTTTGCTCATATCTTTACTACCGTTCATCCGATTTTTACCATTTCTTTGGCGGATCGATAAATAATCCTGATTACTAAATATGTCCAGAAGGAACGAACCTTCTATCTATAAAACTGTGGGAGATATTACGTTTTTTCCAATTTGCGGGGGCGGGAGGGGGCGTGGCAAAAATTAAAAATAATATTGATTTGCCTGCAAGTATAAGAAGCATAAGTCACATACATGTCAAACCTCTATCTCTTGCCATCTCTGAGATCTGTGCGTTCATACGGACAGACAGACGGACAGACAGACAGACGGACAGACGGACATTGCTTTATCGACTCGGCTGTTGATGCTGATCAAGAATATATATACTTTATGGGGTCGGAGATGCTTCCTTCTGGCTGTTACATACTTTTGCACAAACTTATTATTCTCTATGTACCTTTGGTACAGAGTATAACAAGTAAGGGACCTTCCAAGTCGAGTGCCCCGACTACAAAATACCCTGTTCCCTTGAGTTCTTGTGTTTTCCTTTACATACACACACAAACGCATGGCATGCGACCGCGCGCGATAACTGACAATGCAAGACCCCCCTCTCTCCCAAAGGCAAAATTGATTCGTATATAACTTCGGTGTTTTTTGTCCGATCTTATTGATCTTTTCAGAATAGATAGATATTGGGCCTTACTTGATATATATAAAGTTTGGAAGGTCTATCTTAAAAATTGTGGCTCTGACAGTTTTTTGCGCTTTAAGTGGGAGGGGGAGGAATTTTCCAAATCTGAAACAAATTCGTATTGCATCGGGTATACACCTACCTGCAAAAATTTGTGGCTCTAGCTCTTATAGTCTCTGAGATCGACGCGTTCATACGGACAGACGGACGGACGGACGGACAGACGGACAGGGCTAAATCGACTCGGCTGTTGATGCTGATCAAGAATATATATAATTTATAGGGTCGCAAATGCTTCCTTCTACCTGTTACATACTTTTGCACAACTGCATGATCCCCCTTTTCCCATTTTCAATGGGAACAGGGTATAAAAACGATCTTACCGACTCCATTTAAAAGTTGAACTTAGATTGAATTTATTTAGGGAAAGCTATTTAAGTGGTCACAATCTGCAGTCACTTTCCGTTGGTACTTATTTCCCTCAGTCAGACGAGAACATCCTCTGCCACTTTCTAGGGTATGAAAACAAATAAACAGCTTGCTCTGTTTGCTACATTCAGACGCTGGCGCTGGCGGAAACTGTGCCATTGCAGTTTACAATTTTTGCCAGCAGAGACAGACACCACCGGGAGACGGAAAAGAGATAGAGCGGAGCGGAGAGTGCAGAGTAGTAGGGGGTGGCCCCCAAGGCCAGGCCGCTGCTGCTGGTGAAGAGAGTGACGTCGGTGGCTGCGTTAAATGGAGACCACAAAATGCAGCGCATCGCAGCACTAATTAAGTTAAACATAGACACATGCAAACAGACACCAACTCGCACACTCACACACACACACAGCCATATGTACGTGCCCGTTGCTCAATAATTAACTAACTGGCAACATGCACGCAAATGTTCCCCCCAATTCTCCATCACAATCCCCCCGCAGCCAAACGCCCACAGTTTTATTTTGTTTAGAGAGGAAAGATTTTAAAAGGCATTGCTCTTGAACTATTTTATATATATTTTTACTTTTGTTCAGCAAATTGAATTAAATTTACGTAGAGTTTTAATTTGGGCAGCCTTAAAGTTGTAGTTCGTGCTGCAAACATTTTAATTGCCAGCAAATTGTACGGCCTTTGCCTTCGAGTGTCTGTCAAAGTGGCAGACAAATATTTGCTGAGAAAATTCCGAAATAATTTTTGTTCAAGGTGTCTGAAGGTGAGATATCAGGTGATAACTGGAACATGATGAGGGGCAGCTGTTGATATTTGCCATGCAGTTTGAGCACTCGAGCCGTTTCGTGGGAATGAGAGGCAGAAAGATGTGAGCAAAGTTTAACAAAATATATTTATAGAAAATGTTACAAAATCAAATACAGAGAAAGGACGTAAAAATAGCTCAGGTGAACAATAAATATATTGGTCAATCATTTCTTAGTAACTTGGTCTATGGTCTGGAAATTATCTCACTTACATCTGGCTGAGCCTTCATCAATTTCGTAGACTACTTCAGCTTCATTCGTCATATTCAGTTCATTTCACTTTGGAATTTTATTAGTGTCAGAAATACAACGTGACATTAAATATAAAAAGCTTTTCAGGTGTTTTGTCGTACGTATTTTGTTGAGCTTAAATAATTTTTGGTTTCCAATATTTGGGCATTAGCGTGCACTTTTTATTTCAAACAAAAAAATAGTTTCAGATTTAAAGGGAGCAGGCTAAAAAGTTTGAACTAAAAGTTACCCATACGCCCCGAAAGCCACATCAAAATTTCAGTCCAAAACTGCTGCCAGCGTTCTTAATGAAAAGGGACTGAATTTAACCCGAACTTGAAATTTCAAGTATGATTCGTTATTGAGTTTACTTAAATTGAGTACGAAACATTCTCAAACCGAAAAATAGGGTGTATATAACTTCGGCTCGGCCGAAGTTTTGTATACCCTTGCAGCCTCCATTGAAAACAAAAAGTTTATCTAACTAAGACTTCTTTTCGTACCTTACTTGTCTATGGGAGCTATAGTATATAGATGTCCGCATTCGATCAAACTTAGTGGAATATAAACCATTTAAAACAAAAAAGAGTTTCCCGCTTGAACTTCTTTTTCGACCGATCATTCGTACTGCAGATATGTGCTATATTGATTCTCTTAAACAGGGATCTACAGTTTAACGCCGAATCCGCAAGGATAGCTTAAGAAGCTTTTTCATGGATAGTTACTTAAATCAGACGCCAACAGCTAGTGAAGGAGACCGGGTGTTAAAGATTTTCAATGACAAAACTTTTCATTAGATGTCCCGAGGCGGGATTGAACCCACGACGTCTTGCACAGCGGCCGTACACACTAGCCGCTGAGCCCCACCCGGCCCCTATTACGACCTTCTTCAGATTCCTTTTTTGAGGAACGTACACCATAGTGGCCGGGTGGCTCAGCGGCTAGTGTGCGCGACCGCTGTGTAAGAGGTCGTGGGCTGTTTTTTCTTTGAAGATACTTTACACCCGTCACCCCTCTCTGCTGTTGGCGCCAGCTTTGTAGTAATTCGCCATGCAAAAGCTTCTCAAACTGCCGTTCGGACTCGGCGTTAAACTGTAGGTCCCCTTCTCTTGCGCGAAAATTAGAAGCGCACAAGCCAACAGTTTGAGAGAAGCTCGGCTTTGGCCCTTTGAGGCTGTGTCAACTTGACAAGCCATTTTACTACTTTACACTATTGTTTTAAGGGGGTTGACCTGTGTGATGGTTTCAAAAAATCCAAACAAATTTTTTTTTCTTAAATAGCATTCAAAGAATTTTTTTAAATTCTATGTCGTTAAGAAAGTTATAGAACTGAGAAAGAATGCATTTGAACGCCCGGCAGAGCGTACTTGAATTTTCAAACGCGTTTTTCTCGAAACAACCTTTTTCAACTGGTCGGCATGATTTCTCAAAAGCGACTTGACCGATCGCCTTTTAGGGTACTTTCAGCACATGTGGGATGAGACGAGATGATCTAGGATAATTAAAAAATGTTACGTCGTTTTTTTATGCAACAAATCAGGAAAAAAAAGTTTTTTCGGAAAAAAAGTCTCAAAATTTTTTATTTTTCAATATTTTCAAAATATTTTAGTTCATCTCACAGCTACAGTCATACTGTTTAGAATGTTTTTTTTCCGTTTTGTAATCGGATCACCCAGTCGGCCAGAATCGTGTTGACCAATGCAATACTTTTTTTTTTAAATGACTTACTTAGCCGCGTTCTATCTCAAAAAGTTTTCAAAACTTTTTATTTCAAAAAATTTCTAAATGTACTTAAATAGTTAGTAAATATATACTAAAAAATTCAAAGTTCTAAGTTTTAATCGCGATTCACAAAAAATTCCGAAAAATAGGTAGTTGGCTAGGCATTTTTATTCAATTCCTATAACAAATGAAAACAACAGAAATGGCCATTTGCAAATCCTGTTTATATTACCCAGGCGGCGAATATCGAGTTGAGTTTTCCAAGTGCAACAAACAGCACGAAATTTCAACTAGCTTTACGCTTCGCTGTTTAGGGTAGCTGAGGGTATACGCATTGGCATTGAAGGTTGTTCAATGTATCTCTGTTGTTTGTGGCCTCTATTTTTAATTGCTGAGCAATTCGTCTCAGAGTGTGCTTTAAGTGTGCCACGATTTTCTTGTGTGCATTTATTTAAAGGGGTATGCTTCCTTTTTGTATAAATACCAAGGTATTTTTATTGTTTGTTTAAAAGGGAACCGTTAAGGATTTTTAACAAACGTAACTTTGAGCCAATTCCGTGTATTTGTTTGACTAAACGACCTGTTTTGATTTTAGTCAAAGTGACTGTTAGCATGAGTTTTCTGGTTGATTATTGAACTATAATCAAACCTCGACCTTGAGCCTGCTAACATTCACTTTGATTGTTTGAAATAGTTTATTTTGAAATCTATACATCTATATAAAAGTGAAAGTATGTTTGTATGTTTGTTGTTTGTTTTTTTTTTTTTTTTTATAGGGGGAAAGCATGTAAGTGTGGGACTCGGATTCCTCACCCACTAAAACCACCCCTACTCTCCGTTTCCTCTTGCGGAACTACCGCTAAGTATTACTCACAAGGGGGGAGATGGCACGAAGGCCTCCACCAGATTCTTCTGGTTTGAACTCGAATTGGCTGTCGTTCAGCGCGACGGAGAATCTCGGCAGCCATGGTGCAAATAGCATTCCATTGTTTTGCGAGCTAAGTAGGATGTCCATAAAGTCAGGGACTGTAAATGGCCTCCCAATACCTAGGCATAGCTCTTCCGTTCGGCAGCGAACTCGACAGACAAAGAAAATATGTTCTGCGTCTTCTATGGTCCGCGCAGTGTGTGGAAAACGGATCTGTCTCATGCTTAAACCGATAGAGATAGATTTGAAGCATCATGTCCAGTCAGTAGTGTGTTAGGTAAAGTCGGTTTGTCCGGCTGTCTACCCCCCCACGGCCTTCAATCAGTCTTCTTGTCCAGCTGCCGTTGGTGGTAGTACTCCACCTCGCTGCGCCATCGTTCTCTCTCGTCGATGGTCATCTGCCTCCCTGCTTTCCATTGCTAACAGGTCCAGCGGCACCATTCCACCAGTACCAGTATGGGCGTCTAATGTCTGAACCGATCTTCACGAATTTTTCACAGTATGTTCATGTCGATCAGGAAAGTGTCATAGGCTATGTCTCATGTCTGTGAAATGGTCCAAAAACCGCGAAATTTGCAAAATTATACCGTTCATCCGATTGCAATGAAACTTTGGGGATTGGTTGAACGCTTGTCCGGGAAGGTTTCAAAGTTGAAAAAATTTGCGGAAAACGGTCCAAAAACGGCGAAAATTACAAAATTTATGGTTTCGGTAGAGCTTTGGGAAATGTTTCGACACTTGCCCGTGAATGTTTCCAAGTAGAAGAAATCTTCGGAAAATGGTTGAAAAACCGCGAAATTTGCTAAATCTTCGATTGTGATGGAACTTTGGAGAATGGTTAACCGCTTGCCCGGGAAGTTTTCTAAGTTGAAGAAATCTGCGGAAAATGGTCCAAAAATCGCGAAAATTGCAGAATATACGTTTTCGCTAAAACTTTGAGAATGTGATCGACGCTTGCCCGGAAAGGTTTCCAAGTAGAAGAAACCGCGAAATTTGAAAAATGTTCGATTGTTATGAAACTTTGGAGAATGTTTGGACGCTTGCTCGCGAGGGATTCTGATTTGAAGAAATGTGCGGGAAATAGTCCAAAAACCGCGAAAATTCAAAAACTATACCGTTCATCCGATTACCATTAATTTTTGTTAATGGTTAGACGCTTGTTTATGTTTATGGCGACTTGCTGCCAGTACTAGCCTGAATATAGACGCTGTCACAAAAATCAGTAGGACCCGGGCGACGCCGGGTATTCAGCTAGTTTAGAAATAAAACTCTAAAATAATATCAAAGTAAGCGAAATCAAACAAAAGTATGCGCTTGAAGCAACTTCATTGCAAACATTTTGTCGTGTTGGTTATCTCTCTCTTTAAAGGGCGAGCTTAGCGATAGTTTGAGGGGATTATTTTGGGATAGCTTGGCAATTTACACAAACAAATTACATTAGGTATCGCATTTTCATCATTCAAGGGGTAAAAAAAAGAGATGTGGTATCGCCTTTTTTTTCATCCAATCGGGAAATTGTCTATACATCACTAAGCAGGCCCGAATTTTAGCTGCCCCATGTTATCTTTGCAATATGCCAGAAATAAATTTTTGACCACTTTTAGGCTATTTAATTTAAGTAGTATTTTAGCCGTGTTGCAACCAGCCTGTGGTAGAGACGGCATTCCAATCGTGTTCAGACCCGAGGGTCTAGGTTTCAAATCCCAGTGTTAGTGAAAAATTTATATATATTTATTTAATTCATAGTTTTTTCTGAATTTCCTGTTAACGTCAGGAAGAAGCAATTTCCTAATTCCAGGAAAGAAACGCAGTTCTAACTCCAGGAGGGGGAAAACGCTTTTTTCCCAGTTTTTTTTTCTTACCCCTTTTTTCGCTTAGAAGAAACTTTGTCCTATCTCCCAGAAGTAACGCTTTCCTATCGCCTTGAAGTTATCGCATAGTGCTATCGCACATTTCTTCCCGTAGGCAGATAAGAATGCGATAGTAATGCGAAATCGCCAGAGTAAAGCGATACCTACTAGGCGAATCGCATTCTTATCTTCCGCGATAGAAAATGTTTGCTGGGGTTAAGCTCAAATTACCAAAAATCGAGACGTGACGGACCATTTCCGAAAACAGATTCGTGTTCATCACACAAAAGTCCCTTCAGTATACAAGATCTTGTTGCCTAGTGTAATTCAGCTTCCCTTAAAGGTCTGAAAAGCATACCTAACTTTGGTTTCGCTTATATTTACATGTAAATATCAATAACTGCACTATTTGTATGTCCTTGGCTGTACTACACTTATTATTCAACATAAATTATCTTCAATGGCTTTCTAATAATTTCTAAAAATTTATTCAATTTAATTCACACTCATAAACATTTGAATAATATCCATGTGTTAGTGTGGTTCCCTGCCTGCCCTGCCTCCCACCCACACAAATCCAAATAAAAACCCATTGAAACGTGTTCGGGCATATAAAAAGTTGCCACAATATGACAATCCATTCAATAACTATGGATCTGCCCACAAATATATATACATACACAGATATATATGACAAACAATAAACAGCCCACAAACAACATAAAAATGCAACAAAAACTGAACAACAAAAAAAAAAAAAACAAAACTAAGCCAACTCTTTGCCTCAGTCATAAATATGTATGTACGGTTATACGAAGAGTGGGGAACGGGGAGAAATATAAATCGTCCTGCCAGCTAAGCAAAAATGTCGTAAAAAATATATTATTCTGGCGCTCTCAAATGTTTGTGTTTCAAATTGTGTGTTAACAAACCCTCGAATATTATACCCCAAAAATTTTTTAATACTTGCCATAAAATTAGAACAAAATACGCACTAAAACTAAATTGAAAAGAAAATCGTTATGGGTTAAACCAGAAAACGATTTAAGAGTTAGAGTCATACATACATATGTAGCCAGAGTCCGCCCTGTTCCATCCCCGACATACATTTTATATGCTTGTTGTTGGCTTGCTAACTTTTGCACACAATTTTCTACAGTTTTTTTTATATTTTTTCTCGCAAAAGAACAGAAAACTTCTCCGCTTTCCAATAATTTGTTGTAGCGAACTTGTTTTGCATGTGTGTGAGTGTGTGTGCTGCTCTACATATATCATAAAGAAACAACAACAGGCAACACCAAGCAAAAAACCTAAGCAGTTTCATGCTGAACGAGGGTTCAGACGGAGGTAGCGGCAGCCATGGCAGCAGTTTGTAAAATATATTTTTATTGCTATTGCATACACACGCACACTAGGGGAACCAACAATAGCCAGGGCGACTCCTTTGACTTTTGCTATTAAAGCGCTGACAAAAACCAGCGGCAACAACAACGCGGCAGCGGCGAAAGCGAGAAAAAAATTGTAGCATACTTTTTGTCATATTTCACACTGGCAACGAGAGCAAGGAAGCTGAAGCCGGATCAGGACACGCATGTTGCGTATGTGTGGCTGGAAACACTACATAAAAAACACTTTCATTACAACTACAGCAGCAACAACAACAACACCAAACGAAATTATGACGAACAGTGGAGGAAATTATCGAGTTTTAAACAGAAATCAAGAAGAAATTAAGTTAATCCAAAAGAATGTAGATCGGATTTTTAGGAACTTAGACCAGCGGCGGGCACGAAATTTGATTTTGGGAGCAGTCCAACTACAACCGCAAAAACAACCCCTCTTACCGATGCTCTAGTCCAAAGCTACACACTAGATTTGCTGTTGTTTTCGCTTCGAAGCGAGTCAATTGCAGTTTTCGTTCTGTCTCCTTCTTTGTGCTTGACCGGTAAGCTGATCAATGCTGCAAAGGGTTCCTCCAACTCGTACGCCATCAATTCAAAAAAAACAAGAAGAAAACTTTTTTAACACAGCTTACGGGGCGTTTGAAAACATAATACATTATTTGTTGTACAAGACCTAAAGAGCCGCCATCACCTCCAAACATTGTTTTAATTTTCGTTATTGATGCAGCTATTTTGCATGTGAAATGGCTTGACACAACCCCAAAGGGTCAAAGCCGAGCTCCTCTAAATCTCTTGGCATGTGCGCTTCTAATTTTTGACTAGAGAAAGGGACCTACAGTTTAACGCCGCACAGTGGCCGGATTCGCGAATCTGGCGTTGCAAAAATCAATTTTTGATGTTCGATTTTTTTGACCAAAGTATTTTAATTCAATAAAAGGAACTTCAGATAGCCCAAAAACTATGGCACATTGAATGTGTACAATAAGTTTGGTTTTTACAGTGGTTCAAAGTTGAACCATTTTTTAAAGTGCTGATTTTTTGATTTTTTTGTTTCAAATGTCATTTTTGTGAACCCAAAAAACCCAAACGGTAATACCGAATTAGTTTGGTCTAATTTTTTGGAAAATATGCATTAATTCTTAATGTAAATACATAAAAAAAAACTTAAATTATTTCAAACTTGAATGGTCAACACTCACGTCTTAGCTGGACACTATTTTTGGTTGAGTTTTTGAACTTCGATAGGCCCTGAAACATCCATTTCCTCCGATTCTCATTGATTTGAAGCAAACGTATTATAAATTAGTCTATTTATTAATGCGTTATAAAAGTTTCAGATGCAACCAAGCTGCAACTTTAGAAGTTAACGCGACATTTGCGATTAAATCTTCAGGTAAATAATATTTGGGAAGAAAAAGAACAAAAAACGTTGCAGGCAAACTGATTATATAGCTTACATTATGATTTACTGCGATAAGTAACTCATAATATAGGTAGTTACTATTGACCTAATCGGTTTTTTCGCTTTGCAACTTGCAAGTAGGTGGGTTTTTAACTACCCTCAAGTGACCCTCTCAACGTGTACTAGCAGTGTATGAACTTGCTAATTTTCATTTTTGGTGTTGTGTATTTTTACCTAATATTACGTAACCCTTTCAAAAGTATTTAGAGTTTTCAGAGTATAACTGTTTTACCTGTTTCTACCTACAGGAAGAAAAGTCGCCCGGATTGGACTTCAATGTTTTTTGATAATGGTTGATGGAAAAGTGTTGAACGACATTACAAACACCAAATCAACTCTGACATGTGCCATCTTCAAGAGGAAGCAAAATGATTTTCAGGAGTTCGAGACATCGGAAACGGACGAGCATAATTATGAATTCTTCATTGCATGCGGGGATCAGATGTATGGAATTCATGCTCAAATTGGCATATACTCTTCCACGATAAGAAGACGACTCTAATGACAGTACCAACACAAAAACAATGGAAAGTAGTAGGAAACAGGATATAAAACAGAAGTTTTTGGCGGAGCTTGGGCTAAGAGTCGACTGCCCAAAGGGCTATGGAAACACGAATGATGGAAATACATCCCGGAGATTCTTCGACAGCGATAAGGCAACTGCTCAGATAGCAGGAATTCATATGAATGTCATCAAACGGCTTAAGATCATTCTCTATGTCTTAAGCTGCGACGAAAACGTTGATGCATGCAAATATGGAAAATATGTCATGGAGACAAGAGATCTTTTACGTACAAAGTATCCAGAGAAAAACTTACTCCTACAGTCCATAAAATAAAAGATCATGGTGAGAATCTAATACAACTACATCTTATGGGAGAGTTGTCAGAAGAAGGCCAAGAATCTAAAAACAAGGACCTATAAAAGATATAGGTATGCGAACACGTGCAAAATATCTCGACATTAGGAAAACTCAGAACTTTTCAACATGCTGTCGGCCTCATCTGATCCTCGTATCTCATCTCTCAGACACATCAGGACAATCAAGGAATTAACGAACGAATATTCACCAGAAATATTAGGTCTATTAAGCACTAATGATATGAATACCTATATTGACAACCTTAAAAAGGGTGATTTTTTAAGAGCTATAGGAAAGTTTTAAAAAAAAACACATAAAATTCAGAAAAATGCATGAAATCTTTATTTGAATTGATAGTTCGGTCCATATAATTTAATGTTTGAAGATTATTTCATGCAAATGTTGACCGTGACTGCGCCTCTAATGGTCCATCCGCTTAGTCAAATTTTGGCATACTCTTTCCAACATTTTGGCCGGTATCTCACGAATAAATGCTTCAATGTTGTCTTCCAATGCGTCAATTGAAGCGGGCTTGTCTGTATAGACATGAGCTTTAACATAGCCCCACAAAAAATTGTCTAAAGGCGTTAAATCGCACGATCTAGGCGGCCAATTGACCGGTCCCGAAAGTGAAATAAAATGTTCACCGAACTCGCCTCTCAATAAGTCCATTGTTGCGCGTGCTGTGTGGCATGTGGCACCGTCTTGCTGAAACCACATGTCATGCAAGTCAAGCTCTTGCATTTTGGGCAAAAAAAAGTTGGATATCATCTCACGGTAGCGCTCACCATTCACAGTTACGTTACGATTCGCGTCATCTTTGAAGAAGTACGGTCCAATGATGCCACCAGCCCATAAACCGCACCAAACTGTGACTTTTTCTGGATGCATTGGTAGCTCTTGCAATGCTTCTGGCTGATATTCACTCCCAAATCGACAATTCTGCTTATTTATGTACCCATTGAGCCAAAAATGAGCTTCGTCGCTGAACACAATTTTTCCGTACAAAAGTGGATCTTGGGCCAACTTTCCAAGAGTCCATTCACCAAAAATTCTACCTTGCGGTAGGTCGTTCGGCTTCAATTCTTGCACCAGCTGTTGTTGAGTAACAGAGGCCCAATTGCTGCGAACGGCGACGAATCGATAATTGATGGTCATCATTAACACTGGCCGATACAGCTGCGATATTTTCTTCAGTTCGCACTCTACGTAAGCGTGTTGGTGGTTTAATGTCCAACAATGTAAATTTGGTGCGAAATTTAGTCACAATAGCCCGAATAGCCGCTTCAGTGGGTCGATTAAACTGACCATAAAATGGAAGAAGCGCGCGATGAACTTTCTTAACAGAGCACGCATTTTGATAATAAAATTCAATAATTGGCAAGCGTTGTTCGTTTGTAAGACGATTCATGGTTAAATTATTGACCAAACTGAAGATGTTTGACAGTGAAACAAAACACGAAACGTGCGTGAGCTGCTTTAACCAGTTTTGCCAAAAAGATAATTGCTAAAAAATCACCCTTTACAAAGCTGGCGCCAAGAGCAGTGAGGGGTGACCGGGTACCTACGTTTATTCAAACAAAAATCTTTTCTTTATATGTTCAGAGGTGGGTCGAACGCACACACCAGCCGCTGAGCCACACCCGGAGCCAGCTATTTTGCATACTATTTCTTTAAGGGCCAAGTCAATTTTTTGGTTATTCAAAGCTTGTTGCACCCTTCGTCTTGGAATTTTTATTTTGTTTTATATTCACTAGTCAAGTTTTGGCACTCAAATAATAGCTCGTCTAAACATCTGGTTTATAGCCAATTTACACTAAGGCATAAAGGCTGCCTTTACTGAAAATTGCCTTAAATCAGCCGGTAAAGTGTGCCTTTGCCATACAAAAAGGTGACAGTTTTGTTAAAAATTATTTCGGCCGAAATTATGGCAGGTTCTTACAAAAAAGTTGGCCCTGAAAATTACTACAAAGAATCAGAAGGGGTCGCTCAGTAGGTTTCTGTGTGGTATATTTACGCTTTACCATTTTACGAAAGCTAGTGAATACCCTAAATATAAAAAAATAGGCGATAGGAGGTTGAAAAATTGTTATTATCGGGTGTGTCCCAGAAATCTCTAGAGATTTTCGTATAAACGAAGAGATTTTTAATTTAACTAGGAGGACTTTATATGTAAAGTGGCAAGCATAATGTCGGCTACTAGATTTTAGGGAAGGAAAACCGTACGCATCAAATCTGCTTTGCCTTGAGCAGTCGGTTTCAAATCTCTCAACTTTTGTCATCTTATCTAGAAGCCTAGCATTATATAGACACTTCACATTTTAAAGCGAGCAGTTTTATTTCGAAGTGAAACCGTTTATACACAAATCTCTAGAGATTTCTGGGACACACTCGTATAAGTATTTGTTGATGCTAAATGAAAATATTCTGCAGAAGGACACTCAAATTACCTAGCGGTATCAAATATTCTTAAAAACCTATTCTTCACCTACCAAATCAATATACACTAACATGTGATACAAGATTTTTGTATGTACAGATGCTTCCTATCAACACAATCATAAGTATGCAAGTCAGGCATGTATCGCGCGATATATTTGTCCATATTTAATATTTGCTGTCAGATTGATGATTTTCCCCTCGCCATTTTATTTTCATAAAAAACTATTAGCTAGCAGCTTTCTCAGTTGATCTGTTAGTCAAAGAAGAGTGGAAAAATTCTGAGAATTGCTTTCAATCCGCCAGGTCGTGTGACAAAGCTAAGGAATTAGCCGGAGTTAAGACATACTGTGCAACGTACAATTTTAGTAAAAAAAACACCTTAAGCCTCTTAAAATTAAATAAAAATCTCCTTTGTATGTCAATCGCAAGGAAAAAACACTCCATTATGCAAGAGATTATATGACGTAATTTGGCGGCTTTTCAGACTAACACTCGCCTGATAAAATGCAAATCGGTCGACTTTACTGAGGACTGCGAAAGGCCGTAGTCAAATTAAGCAGCCATCGGAGCCATGAGGGCGGAGGGAAGTGAGCAAAGTATGAACGGTGTGCGCTTCAAATCATTAATGGAAACTGCATTTCTAATGAAAATAAGTGAGCTTTGTGGACCTATTCCATGGACTTTACATCAGGTTAATGCTGTTTTATGAATGGCTCTAGTCGTTTTCAAACGATTATTCTTATGACTTAGGTAACACACTTTCCAGACCTAAATATAATTAAAAATAGTTGGGGCTGACTTACAGCAAAATGTATGAAAATAAGGAAACTTTAGCTGCAGCATCCACCTTAAGGTGGCCCCCATTTTCCGACGCAAATTCTAGCACGCATAGCCCAAAATCATTCGATTTGATATAGAACTACAAAATACAAAGAATGATGTATGTTTAGAGGTCGCTCAAGAGCCCTACAGTTGAAAAAGAATTTTTCTTATTATTAAGCCCTAAAACTACCCTGTAGTTCAGCTGCACCGGTGCGGCATTAACGAATTCTCTAACTCTTCTTAGTGAGCACTCGCCATCAGACCAACCACCAGCCATGTATTTGCCTAACGAATTTTGTATGGGAATGTCCGGAAAACGTACCGATCGGTACGACCCTGCATTACCAGTCGTTAGTGTGGTGATAGGTGCACACCATAGTTCACGTACTAGACTAGCACTGTGATGAACCTGTCGTTAACGACGCGACTGTCGCTCAGTGATGCATCTGGTCGTTAGGCCTGGTAGTGCCTTGACATTAGCTGAACTACAGGGTAGTTGAAGCAACTCTTAAAATATAAATAATGTAAATTTTTATAAATTTCACGTATTCTATGCAATCTTACCTTTCGAAAATGGGGCTAAGCTTTTCTGTACCACTAATACTAATGGTTTTATAGCAAATAAAAGAAATTAATCTGTTTTAAGATTTTTTTACTCTGTACCAAAGGAACACAGACACTGCTCGACAAAATGGATCTCGATCTTCCCCAGATATTTTCTTTCTAGTAGAATTGTGTAAAAGTATATAAAATAAGTATTTGCCAATGATAACGAAGTTTCTATTGGAAACAAACAAGTTTTTTCACTAGAACTTGTTTTTCGACCGATCGTTCCTATGGCAGCTATATCTTATAGCCGTCCGATTTCGACTAAACTTTTTTAAATTGTGTGAAAGCATAACAAATAAATAAATGCCGATTTTTAAGTCATTTCCATTGAAAAAAAAGGGTTTTTTTTTAACTAAGACTACTTAAAAATAAACTTTTTACGGCAGCTATACTGCATAGATTCCGATTTCGAACAAACTTTGTGGAATCTTGGGAAACATAGCAAACTAAGAAATACGAAGTTTGGAGGGGTTTCCAATAAGCACAAACAAGTTTTTTTTTACTATAACTAGTTTTTAGATCGATCGTTTCAATGACAGCTATATGCTATACTCATCCGATCCGGCCGGTTCCGACAAATGTGCAGCGTATCAGTACTAAAAAAGCTCGTGCAAAATTTGGTGAAGATAGCTTTCACACTGACGGAGGAGATAGCATAGAAACAGAAAGACGGACAGACGGACAGGGCTAAATGAGCACAGCTCGTCATGCTGATCAAGAATATATATACTTTATGTGGTCGGAGATGCTTCCTTCGATGCGTTACAAACATCCGGATAATTTTATAATACCCTCTGCAAGAGTATAAAAATTAGAATTTCAAACAAGTAGAAAATGTTCTTGGTTTGAGCCCATTCCCAAGTTGTCCCAAAACGAGTTCTCTGTATTGAACCAAAGAAGTCTGGAAATGTCCAAGGGCCATAAATATGTTTCTTTGGTAGAACAACAAAAGAGTTAGAAACAGGGCTGCAAACCTGTTTTGAACCGAAGCGGCTTGAACTCGGAATTCTCCGGAACCGAACCTTAAACCGAACCTTTTTAAAATTTAAAGCTGAACCTCAACCTGTTGCGAGCCTAAAATCTTGGTTAGGTTCAACAAAAATTGCACAAATGGAAAAACTTGACCCACGGTCTAGCGACTTCTTGAGTTTTCTGATTTGGTTTCGACTAAATCTTATAATCGGCAGGAAAGCTCAATAAAATATCTAGAACAAGAAAGAAAGTCGGTCAAGCCCGACTATAACATACTCTGTACCTGTGAAGTGCAGCCCATCACCGTTGCGACCGGTGCTGGCCATAATTGTTTATTTTCCTGTTAACTCGACAACTGTTCATCCGATCTTTACTATTCCTTTGGCAGTTAGATAAATAATCCTCATTACTAAATATGTCCAGAAGGGACGAACCTTCTATCTTTAAAACTGTGGGAGATATGACGTTTTTTCCAATATGCGGGAGCGGGAAGGGGCGTGGCAAAAATTGAAAATTAACTTGATCTGCCTGCAAGTATAAGAAGCATATGCCCCATACATGTCAAACCTCTATCTCTTATCATCTCTGAGATCTGTTTGTTCATACGGACAGACAGAAAGATGGAGGGACGGACATGGCTAGATCGACTCGGCTGTTGATGCTGATAAAGAATATAATACTTTATAGCGTCAGAGATGCTTCCTTCTGCCTGCCAAAATGTTGAATAACTCCTACGATTTCCTACAATCAAGCTCATATTTTGCAGTGTAGTGTATGTGCCCAATATCTACAATCTCTGAAAGTTTCATAAAGATCGGATAATAAAAACGTTGCATACTTTTTTCGCTACATTCGTTTTTTCTCACATAATTTTAAAATGCTCAAATTAATGTAAATGTTCTGTTAATTAACATAGGGAAAGGCTATTAAACCTAATAAACACTAATTGCCATGAGTAACGGGTATATCGAAGTCGGGCAGGACCGACTTTACCTAACGCTCTCGTTAATATTGTGTAAAGCGTGGGCTGCTCCAAGGTTCGAACCAAAACCTTCCTCCAAAAACCTTGAACCTCAAATTTGCGAACCTTTACCATTGTTAAATTTTGGTTCGAACCTGGGATCCGGAATTCCGAACAATTTGTTGGGTTCGCAGCCCTGGTTAGAACTAGTTGGGAATTTTAAAAACAGACTCGTCTAAAAATAATTTACATTTTACGTTGCACACTTTTCGGAGCTAGCATTATAAGCCAATTTTGTACTTAATCTAACATATTTTGAACTTGAACTTACTGTAAGTACAAAATATTCTTGATTCAAGAACATTTGTTCTCATTTCAATAATAATAATCGTTTTTCGATTTTAGTATGTTTCGTATTGGGAAACATATTGGAAAATTGTCCAGTGCTCGGACAAGGGCGCGCTTCAAAGACTCAATGCTTAGGTGTCTTGTAGAGCAAGCCATAGCTTGAGCCATAGCCTCGAGAACGGACCACAGTTTTTAGTCCAATAGCTTCTGGTCTGGGCTACCACCAGGCCAATTATCCGTAGAATTGAAGGTGGGTACATTGTTTTTTGGTAATTTTTCAGTCGTTTTTGCCTTGTGAGCTGGTCTTGTTGAAAGGTCCACGGCTTGTTTGCAAATAATATCGTGTTGAGAGGCCTCACAACCTTTTCCAAAACGACGGATTGATACACCTTCGCCGTAGTTTTGACTCCTTTTTCACTAAACTGCAACTTGGTGACCCCATCATATTCGATTCCCCACCAAACCATATCATAAGCCGGGTGGTGACCTTTCTGAACATTCGGAATGAGCTCGGACGCTTGTTCTTATGTAGCATACACTCTACCGCTCTGTTTGTTGAACGATTCTCTATGATGAAAATTTTCTCTTCAGTAAACAGAAATCGTCTGTGGACATTGGTCGCGCACTGGCGATGGCTTGTGGTGTTCGTACGATAAACAAAGTTTCGAATAATTTCTTAGCCTTAAAAGCGGCTAAGGCCAATTACGCAACTCAATTTTCGAGTGAGCCCCATTCCAAAAACTTTTGATGCAGTAATACAGCATAAATGTCACTTGTCAAATAGCCGTCAAGTTGGAGTGGATGCGTTCTAGGTAAATAGATCTACAATTTTATGAACCAAAGTTGAAGCTAAAATATGCTTTCCCTGTTTTAGCCCTCTAGTTGCCAAGACCGCCTCTAGGCGGGCTAAGTTTAAAGCACGCTTAATCGTGTTTTTGATCACATTTTGCTTTTTTGATTCGTTTTATCTATTTTGGGGAGTCCCAAATATTTATATTGGCACTCTTGCAGCTTGCGCTAAATCGTCTTTATTCAAAAAAAAAAAGCGATTTTCGAAGAAAGAACTACGAGCATTTTAGCTGAGTTCAAAGGTCACCCGCGATTTCAAGTGTTTCAATGCGAACTTTATAAGAATAGTTTGAGTAAAAACCTTTTTAGCATGAGCGTAAACAAAGCATAATTATTAGAATTCTGGAATTTTGGATTTGTGGCGACACGGTATGGAAAAAGAAACGTTTATAGATCCTGTAAGTATATAATAGGTTCTTGGTATGTCGAATCAGCACTTTAGTCAGATTGCTTAATGGCTACGGCTTCATCTATCACCATCAACTTCGACACCGAAACGCAAACGCTGCCCGGTGCTAGCATTCACCCTAAAGATGGCGTTATCACCTCAACCTCGATCACTTCAATTACATCTCCGAAACACACGTTGTCCCCCCAACATTTACCCAAAAACACAACAAAGAAGAAGACGAATTTGAAAGTCGTCAGTGACGTATGCATCTGACTGTTCTGGATATACGGTCCGCCTTCAAGAGAATTATGGCGTCAAAAATTTGGTCTGAAAATCTCATTTGTGATCCCGATCTGAAGATTCAAATGTCGACAAAAATGTTGAATTTTTAGATTACGAAATCATAACGCACATCGTCACAACCAACATTTGAACTTACCCAAGAACTTGGTGTATTTTGTCTATTTTTTGTCAGTATTTCACTTCCAGTATCCGTTCGTATTGAGCTATGCTTTATCATCCAAGACACAATGTTAAATCGTTTTAACAAATTCGTGTATACACTTTTGACATAGAACTTCTGTAAAAACTTGTGGACTTCACCTTTAAATCCGTATCAAATATTTTACTCGTAGTCTTCCATGCCTCACATCATTGTAACGACAAATGTGCGCAACAAAGATCTTTTATTCGCGTACATAGCCCCCAAATGGAGTAAAACTATTCGTTTGTTCTTCAGTTTCTTACAACTTTGAGTATATGTGCAGGCGAAAATTGGTTCAACTGTGTCATCTTGGAGCGTCGTCAAACGAGTCGGTGTTCAATTTAAAAAAATCATAATTTTCTACAACTTCATACTTAGATTGGGCGCTCAGATAAACGATTTACGATTTGTGATTTACGATTTACGCTTACGTTCTCGCTATGGCTGTTTAAATTCTATGGTTTGTACTTTTTAACAAAAACAACCTTTAAGTTAACTTAAATTACGACTCAATGTTTGAATTAGCTCAATCGTACCATCTATGTGTGCTCGCATTTGTTTCCCTCCACGGTCAAACACGTTCGAGTGCGCTGCTTGTCCCATCACGTTTCTTTGGGACAATTCACCGAATCCCCATCAGCACCATTATGATCTGAGCATCCGTACCCACATCTGCTCCCTTGTTCACGAGGCTCCGGCTCCACCTTCGGCTACCTAGATGAAGCACCTAAGCACACCCATTTTTTATCGTTTCCTAATGCATATTTATACGTCGTCTATAGTTGCTTATTGTCATACATCTTGGAAACTGAAAGTATCGTATTAATTGCTCGTTTACTGTGCGTTTGTTTCCAATAAACACCCGCCCTGACACATATAACCCGTTTCCGTTAGTGTACCGTCAGCACTCCTCAAAATCTTTTTTAACACCTCACACTCTCTTTATCGTCTTTTCCGAATTTTTTCGATAAGAAGTTCTGAACGCGATAGTAATCTTTGTTTCTCCAAGCAAAAGCTCTTAATTTCCTTAAATAAACAACTCTATTTCTTAATATTTTTTTTTTTGTGTTAATAAAAACCGCCTACACAAGTAGACCCCGACCCTTTAAAAAACCGTTAAGAAAGTAGCGAAAGAAACTTTAGTCTCGCTGAGCTTAGCCCACATCTTAAGCTTAAATAGTTTTTGTTATCACAGTTTTCTGTTTAGTGTTTGTGACATTTGAGCCCATTGTGCGTCATCTGTTTGGGTTCGGACTGGACTACTTAGTACTTTAGTTGGCATTATTTCATGCGCAAAAGTCGCTGCGTGTTGTGTTTGCTATTAAAAATGACAGCAGCTGTATGTGTGTGTGTTTGTGCGAGTGTGGGTCCATTTTACAGCTGCCGAGTGCGGGAAGGGAGGAAACGAACACGCTTTTAACACCGAAATGAACTTGTACGCCATGTTTATGAGTTGATAAAAAACAGTTGACCAGCTTGGGCAAGCGAACAGAATTTAAGTGTAAAAATCTTGATTAAAATTGAATTTCAAGTTTTGTTGGTTTTTGGTTTTATAAGTGATCTTGATTTGTTTTAAAAACATATTAACATTTCACTTACAGCCATAAAAAGCTTAGGCAATTGTTAAGTGGCAAATTTAGTTTCCACTCTCTTAGCAAAGAGCAACCTGCTGTTAAGTGTGCATAAAATGTAAGAGAGCTCCAGACGAAAGTAGGCACACAAATCACATTTTTAAACTAAATCAGAGTAAAAAATAAACTTAAATAATATACAAAATTTTCAGTAAATTTTGAAGAAATTGAAAATACTATTGCTTACTTCTATACAGAAACTTACCTGGGCTAATGGACAGGCCTGGACACCAGAAGCAACAGGTGTGCTTGCTGGATTGTAGCACAGCATCAACAGAAGTGACAGCACACAATTTCGGTATTTCACTAAAATTTGTTAATAAACACCTTAACTTTTCGTTAAAATTATTATAAGCTATGCTGCTTAAATAATTAAACCAAAATTTAAGCCAAAAATTAAATCAAAAAAGTTGTTTGCCTTAGCTTCAAGTTGAATAGTTTGGACTTAAGTTTTATTAGTTTTTGTATATTTTTAAGCTGAATTAAATTTAAACTCACTCACTAAAGTTAATACTTACTTCGCTTGCAAAATTTTAGTACAGCAAACAGCTGTTTGTTTTTAGTACAAGCTGCGCCAGAGTAAATCCTGTCTGAGAGCAGAGAGTTCAACTCAAAGGCCACAGAGAGAGCAGGAGACAAATGTAAACAACAATTTAAAACTTGCCATAAAGTGTTTAATCAAAAAAATTAGCTTTATTTAAGTGAAATAAATTTTTCAATTAATTAAATAAAAATTTTCCATAATTGTTTTAATATATTTTTATAATATTTTCTCTTGTTAAACAAACTCGCCTAAAATCCTGCCATAAATTCTCATCCACCTAACAGAGCTCTGTTAAGCGACCTCTGCTAAGCTCAACCCGCAAAACATTTCAGCTTCGCCATTTCAGCTTCGTTTGCTCGTCTTTGTTTGGTTTCGGCTCGCGTTCTCTTGCTCATTGGGTGAGATGCCGCATTCGGGATGCTGCCTCGGATGCTGCCCTTGCCAGAGTCGTCGGCTCCAGCGTGTGTACCATAAAAATCATTTCAGTGAGAGTTTGCGATCCCGCGGGTACGGTCGGAACTAACGGGACTTCAAACAGTGTCTTTGGGTGCGCGGCGACGTGTCAAAAAAAAAAGGTTAAATTTTGCGGCAAAACAAAAAGCCAAAAATAAAATAAAAATTTCAAGAAAAGCAAATGATTAGAGTGTGGCCCCCCACCGTAAACGGGAAATGTGAAAGAAGTTAACAAAAAAATGTGTTCAACCCTAATACTCATACGACGCGTGGCCTGAGCAGCAACAGCATCCTTTCACCAAACACTTGCAAAGCGTTTCAAGTGCGTTCCAAGTCGCGTGTGTATGGCGTTCCACTAATCAAAACTTATTAGAAATGTAAGCAGCACGAAAATGTTGTCATTGTTTGTCGCTAGAATTTACAAATTGCCCCTCCCTCCCACACACCCACGCACGCTCTGAGATTTGCCTTGGTTTTTTCAATGAAAATCATTTCCATGAAAAACCATTTGAGTGGCATTGCCGGCACATGAAACGAGTTCTCTCGGCCCACCCGCTGCTGCTCTTTTGTGATTTTTTTGTTGTTACTTTTTACTTATTTATTTGGCATTTTTTCCATGGCACTAAATTGTCATCATCATTGCACTTGGCATAAGTGCAAAATTGCTGCTGGCCCTGAATTATCTAAAAAAAAAAGTGTATCAAGCGCTTGAAATCTGAACTATCAACGAATGGGACAATTTTGTCTAAATTGCTGAAGTGTGCGTGTAATGAAATTACATTGATGAAAGCCACTTGAAATTTTGCTAGATGATGCTTCATGATGGGACTTGATGATGTTTGATGAAGATAAAAAGGTGGCAGCGAATTGAATGTGCCAGATAAGCTGCAGGCGACTGATTAAGATTTTGCTGCGTTAACTGTGGAGAGGTTAGGAGGGGGTGTTGAGGCAGGGAAAGTATTTTTGGGAATTTTTTAAATTGTTTCTGGTAATTTGAGAACTAGAAAACAAACTTTGTAAAAAGTATTTATTTAAGGGAAACTGAGAAGCACTTAAGATGGAAATAAAGTTTAAGTCTTAAGAATATATTTTTGCACATTCGAGTGATAGTCGTTTATATGAAAGGCTGATGTAAATATGGAATATTCAAATATTTTAGTATCTTAAAAAATCTCACATTAAACTGAGAACAAGACTTTTTATGATTTTGATTAAAGTAGGTACATTTGTATCACATTGTTCAACGATGCTTTTTAAGTTCGGTTAAATGTTAAGGCAGGTTATTTCAAAGGTCGAAAATTCGACGTTTATTTTCAATTTTCAAGGGCTGTATCCAGATGTGAATTAATTCGATATAAAGTAAAATTTTCATACAAAAATGACAGAAAAAAAGTAGAAACTTGTATGAAAATTTTACTTTACTTCGAATTAATTCATATCTGGATACAGACCTTTGAAAACAATATTCTTATATTCTCATTCTCATCTTATAACACTGTGAACAATTTTTCAACAAAATTTTTTTGATACCAATGATATTTTTGATATTTATGGTAGTAGAAAACCCCAGGCTGAATATGGTCTGATTGGCTAAGGATTTTTAGAATGGACGAGAGACCTGCACGAGTGATTCCGAAACCATATGATTACAGGTAAAAGTAATCGTTTTTGCAATGCCACGATACTTGTGTGTAATCAAGTAATCGCTTATACGGTGCCGAGTAGTAATCGGCACCGTAGCATCGTATGATTATAATCGTAGCCCTGTCAAAATCTTATTAATACCAAAATGTGAAACGGCTGAAAGAAATCCGCTTTATAACCTTGAATAGAACAAAGGCTATTTAAAATTTAATTAAGCGAACAAAAACCGCGAAATTTTCAAAATATGCAAATGAGAATTTCTGAATGATATTAATGTTCAGACTATTATGGAGGCGTTGGAAAATGGACGGTGAATATCAAATGGTCCAAAATATCGCGAAATTCGCCAATATTTTATATGAGTGAAGCTTATTACCAGAATTTGAAAGATGCAAATTTTAGAAGAATAATTGGGCGTATTCAGCAGATAAATCCGATTTACGATTTCTGATTTATGATTGCCGATTTTACCTGCTGAATACAGTGATTGCTGATTGCGATTAATAAATTTGACGAGCATGATTGCTGAGATGGAATCACATAAAATGTATGATTGGTGGGACCGTTTACCGATTTCACGGCCAACTGTTAACACCAAAACTAAAAATAAACTGACAGCTCTCAAAAATTGTGCATAAAATGAGTTGTGAAAACATGAATTTAATTGGGACGGTCTTTTGTGAGGATGAATTTAATATGGGTATAATTGCTGATCTGGTCAATGAGCAACACGTGCCGTATGGGGCAATCGAAAAATCAAAAGGAATCGCCTTCGCTCTAAATCATTCTACGAGGAAACAGTTCCCAGGTACAGAATGGACCAATTCAAGGCGCATTTTAGGATGTCACGCACAACTTTTGAGGTTCATATATAAAATATGTTTAATGCATGATAATAGAATTCTGTTAACTTTGCGTTTTCCTGGAACTTCTTGGTGTAACAGCAAATGCAACGGCACTAACAGAGAATGATGTTTTTCAAAGAAGATGTTTTTCAATTTGGCTGCAAGTAAGCAAGAATCTTTCTCGTCTGTTGGCGATCGATTCGACATGCCAACAAGTTCAGGCCATCAAATATCTTACAACATAACAGGGACTCTATCGAGGCTAATGCCTACATATGTGAATTGGAAATACTTAAACAAAAATCGCGTGGAATCCCAGGAGCGATTGGGGCAATTGATGGGTGCCATATATCTATTAAGCAACATGAAGGAAACGCCGCAGATTACTACAACAAAAAGCAAGGTCAATCGGTTATTTTTCAAAGCGTATGTTCCGAAAGTTCTGTTGTTCTATTGTCCTTATATAAGTCCTAGAGGAGCCTTACAGCGCTAGGCATCCATATTCAAATGTCAAATGTATTTAATACTAAAGCCTAAATTTTTTATGGTGTGAATGTATTTTTGACCAAATATACTAAAGCCAGAAAATAACCTAAACTTAGCAATCATTGTCATTCAGCAGAGAATTATAAGGAATCGCAAATCGTAAATCAGAAATCGTAAATCGGATTTATCTGCTGAATACGCCCATTATGTGAGTTAGTTCGATGTAAAGTAGGGTTGTCGGATACTTAAAAAATATCTACATCGATATTTTTGACGATATTGAAAAAGTATCATTTCGATATAAATATTTTAGGGTAAAAATATCGATAATATCGATATTTTCAAATAATAGCAATTTCTTTAGAATAATTGGGTAATTAAGGTAATTTGGATGTCATTTGACACGTTTTAAAAACTACGTTATAACTGAGTTCAAAATCTAGGTAACAAAGTTCCAAAGGACTACAAAATATCAAGGCGGGAAACCACTGAACTTATAGATAAGTTTTCAGGTATTCGAATCTGTTGGAAAGTCTAAGGTTAAGTTATCAAACCCAAGGGTTTGATTGGAAGCTTAGTTCACGCAATCTAAAACAGTGGAAAAATTAGCTCACGGAATCTTAGACCGTGGAGAAATTTTCGTAAAAAATAAGACATGTTTGAGAGAAGGAAACGCCCAGCTAAAAAAGCTATTAACAACATTAACCAATACCCGAATGGACCTCATTCATTGTAAGTAGGTATAGGTACACTCATGGACAATATAATAGGTGTGAAGTTTTTTATTTTTAATATCGATTTAAATCGATATAAACATAACATTTAATAAGGAAGCTATACTTTTTGGGCGGTGAATTGGGTGAATTCCCGGAATTAATTAGCTTTCTGGGAAAAATTGTGGATTGTTTTATTGGTTAGACTGCAAACTCGGCTGGTCAATAAAATAGGTGTATGAAGCAAAACATTAACCTGTAGTTTATAAATACAATTATTTGGTTGCAGAAGGAAAGGTATTAGGAAAATATAACTAAATGTGGACTTAATAACCATTAATATTATATTAGATGCAGTGCGGAGGAGAGAAGTCTCATTCGACGACTCCGAGATGAAGGAAAAACGTATAAATCCATTGCCATGTTAATGAAACGTTCTCAAAACTTCTTAACCAATGCCTTAAAACCGGAAAAAATAGGTGAAACTCGGGGAGCACCTAGAAAATCATCATCTAAGACGGACGATCGCATGGTTCAGTTTGTTAAACGCGACCCGTTCAAGTCTTCCAGGACGTTTGCCAATGAAATTGGGAATATTATGTGATCACGGACAGTTCGGCGACGATTGGCAATAGCAAACCCAGCAGAAAGGATTACTCGCAGGGTTCCTTTGCTTAGGTCAGCAAATTTATACATGAGGAACAAATTTGCATTAGCTCGTAGAACCTGGTGCGGACCGGTAAATTTATTTGGAAATGATGCCAAAAGGAATGTTCGTCGTCCGAAAGGCAAACAAATTTGATCCCAAGTTCACATATAAAGCAGTGAAACATGGAGGTGGTAGCCCAATAGTAAGGGGCTGCTTTTCATGGTATGCTGTTGGTCCCATTCATCGTATTGACGGAATAATGGACAGATTAGTAAACAAAGATCTATTGGAGAGGTTGTGCTACCATATGCCAAGGATAATATGCCACTTTAATGGAAGTTCCAGCAGGATAATGACCCGAAGCACGCCTCTCGAGTAGTAAAAAATTGGTTACGAGAGCAAAATGTGGATGTTCTTGAGTGGCCAAGTCAATCCCCGGACCTCAATCCCATCGAGAATCTCTGGGGTGAACTCAAAAGAGAGGTCGGAAAGACTTTTGTCAAAATAAAAATCAACTTTGGGATATTGTCCAAAGAGCATGGTACAACATGCCAATTGGAACTTGTCGCAAGTTAATATCCTCCATGCCAAGACGAATGGAGAAAGTCTTGAAAAATAATGGCGGATATACCGGTTATTAGCTGCCAGATACTTAGTTTAATATAAAACAAGACCAAAAATAGCGAATTAACTTTTATCTTCGTACACCTATTATTGTGTCCAGCCAAAATTGGCGGATTTAAGGAAATATTTAAGTTAGTTGCATATTAAAAAGTTTGTGAAACTGTTTTTACTTTTTGTTTAAAGACAATTAATATAAGTTTTGAAAAAACTTTGATTTGTTGAGATTAGAGAAGTTATGAATTGGAAATAAAAAGTTAAAAAAGAAAAATAAAACACACCTATTATTTTTTCCATAAGTGTAATTGAAAAACTTCTCAACCATTACCTGGACTTTTAAATAGAAGCTAGCCTAACCTTAAATACGTGGATTTGTTTTTCCACAACTTGACATATGCTTTTATTCTTTTCAAAATCGTAAAATGCTGAGCTTGGATATGGATATAGAACAATAAAATAATTTTTTGTCCGGTCAATAAATCTTAATATTTTTATAAATTCTAATAGAAACTGACTAAATTGATTCTTGGAATCAAACCTTTTTCCAAGCAAGGGGGTCCATTTTGGTTTGCTAACAATTTGGACAAGCGCTAAATTTGAACTAAATTTGCTTTGTGTTTTACAAACGGATCATATTGTTCAAATACTTCAGTTTAAAGCATCCTCACGAATCGCTGTTTATCCACCAAAGCCATTTTCGAATTGAATTTTAGATTTTTTCTGCTGGTAATGAAACATGAGTAATATGAGTAACACTCATAAATGGTCATTGCTGTTCTAAGGCAGTTGCTTGAACAAAAATACCCAAACGCGATTCGGTAAATTTGTATCTTTAGTTTATGGCATATAAAGACTTGATAATGGGCGCGGTCAATTTTGGTTTCATATTTCGCGGTTTTTCGTTGCATGTTACCATCTCTTAACTTCACATGGTATTGTTCGGTGTCTCAATAAATATAAAATCTTAGAAACTTTTACCGTTTGGTTTTCTATTCAATCAAGTTTCTAAGTTTGACCTCTATGGGCGGGCTACTAATCTCTTATCCATTAGAGGCGGGAATTTAGTATAAAAATCGCAGTGAACCCTTTTTCCTTTGGTGAGTTTTAGTTTTTATCTATTTTCAACCTGCAACAGATGTTGCATCTGAGTGTTGCTATTGTATTGCCATTTTATTGCCATTAAAAGCGAACTTTGGGTGATCAAGAAAAACTGAGTATGAGGTAATTCTACCTGATGCCTCTTGTTTCAAAATTTATTATCATTTCTCTTTCAGTGCCTACCCACATTTGTGTGGGTAAATTTTGCATCAACAATTTTCGAAAAATTCGTATTCCAGCTGTATTTTAGCCCGCAAGCTTGTTTGGGTAATTTTTCTGAGTTTCTATATCAATAGAATCAATATATCAATATTCAGATATCAAATGTGACTAAAACATAAAATTTAAGCAAAATAAATCAATGTATCGTGATGCTACTGAAAGGGATGGGTCTTTTTGAAAGTCGCACTGAGAAACAAAAGGAGTTCAAACTTGTTCACGAATTTATGATGAAAAACTTTGTTGAGTTCAAATTTCGAATAATTTTTTTTGAAAATTAATATGATTTAAAGCATATTATCAATTGTAGCTCGATTCTTTGAACATAAAGATGTGCTTACTTTTAAAATTCAGCAAATTTCATTAAAAAGCATTCGAAAAACTGAATAAAAAATATATCCGTAAAATATCACCAAAATATATTTGATATCCGATATATCGTCTCGGAAAAATATTCGATAGCGATTTATCGTATTTTGGAACACAAATATCGATATTTTGATATATCCATATTATTTCCGACATCCCTAATGTAAAGGCCTATTCTCAGATCAACCAAAAATTATTTTTGTCACTGTACTTTATATGAATAGAACATCATTGCACAACTGTTTAAACGAAAAACTTTTGAACAACTATCTTATTCATACGAAGCATTGGGTCAAAACTAAATTTTATTCTTTGTGAGAACAGGCCTTTAAGTAAAATTTTCATACAAAAATGTCAGAAGAATAGTTGAAATTTGTATGAAAATTTTACTTTACATCGAGTCAATTTACATCTGGATACTGGGCTTTAAGAACTATATTCTGATTGACTAATAACACTGTGAACAATTTAAGAAAAAAATTTTTTTTTATACCAATGATATTTTTTTTTGATACTCATGGTAGTAGAAAACCTCAGGCTGGCTTTGGTCTGATTGGCTAAGGTTTTTTTTGTAATGGACTCCTAAAGTTTTCATGGGGAAAATGGATTTTTTTTGGAAAAAATATTTATTTGTTCAGGTCTATACTAGAGACCTACACGAGTGACTACACAATGCAGGAATCATTAGTAAAATTACTCAATTTTACGATTTCAGTTACTATTTTTTGTAACAGGTTATCATTTTCATGATGGCTATGGGCTATGGAGGCTGAAGCCCCCCACCATCTTAGTTCACCAAGCATTTGCAAAGCGCAATTTATGTGCTGTAAACAAGAATTTATAAATAGGCTGAACAATATTTTGAGATTTGCAAAAAGCTTTCACCAGTGAAAAGCATATATCTTTGTAATATTATGCAAGATTGTTGAAAATTGGGTTGGATATTTAAATAAACTTAGATTAAAAGCCATGATTTGCCAAAGTTTTGCGCAAATATGCTTTCTTATCGATTCCTATCGTAACGTTAGATATATATTGATAATTTCTGATTTAATTTTAGAAGAAAATTAGAGAATTGGGGATAAAATGTAATTTGATTTAAAAATTTCGGAAAGAGCGGCTCTTACTTTCGCACCAAGGATACGATACTTTTGGAATCCGTTTACAGGCAAAATGACGCACTAAAACATTTATTTTTGTAGGATGGAATGCAAAACTCGAAAATCGATTTCAAATCTAAATATATCAAAATCAATGCCACTTTTCGTTGTAATTTTATAACTTAAAAACGGGATCACCTATCCAAACCGAATGTTTTGACTTTGTTCGGACTATTTAGTAGTTGGTTTATGTGAAGTTTGCAAAAATCGGTCGAGCGGTTCTTCATTTATCACATTTTTTGTGAACAGATGAATTCAATAAATGGCGGATCATTTTGTTAATGGGAATTTTGCTGCCGATTGCAATGAAACTTTAGGAACGCTTGCCCGGGAAGGATTCTTAGTTCAAGAAATTTGCGGAAAATGGACCAAAAATCGGGAAAATTGACCAATTTTGTTGTGGTAAGACATTGGGGCATTCGACGCGGGAAAGTTTCCAAGTAGAAGAAATGGTCGCAAAATGATCAAAAAACCACGAAATTTACAAAGTGTTTGAATGTGATGAAACTTTGGGAAATGATTGGACGCTTGATTGCGAAGGTTTCATAATTGAAGAAATGGTTGAAATGATCCAAAAACCTCGAAATTTCAAAAACTTTACCGCTCTTCCGAGTGCGATGAAAATTTTGCCAATGGTTGGACGCTTGCCCGCAAAGAGTTCTAATGTCAAAAAATCGCGAAATTTTCAATATTACCCTCTGAGTATTTATGAAAGTCCTTAATGCTTATATTACAATGCAGGCGTTGGAAAATGTAAGCTTTAGATTAGATTTTGCGAAAATTGCAATTTTATGATTTGAGCCTGGATTATTGTGAAGATTGATAGAGGGCAACTGTAGATGGTTAAATAGTAGCTATAAACAAAACGGTCAAAAAGTCAAAAAATTTTGCCAAATTTTCATGAGTTTATATTATCGTAAAGATGGGTGAATAGAGGAAAAGATCAAACGGTCTAAACGGTTTATATCGATTTGCAGCCAGCACTAGCTTGAATGAAATCGCTGTCATAAGAATCATAAGGACCGGGCGACGCCGGGAAATGGTCCAAAAACCGTGAAATTCGCACAATTATTCCGTTCAGCTGATTGTAATCAATCTTTGAGGATTGGTCTTACGCTTGCCCAGAAAGGTTTCTTAGTTGAAGAAATGAGCGGAAGATGATCCAAGAACTGTTAAATTCTCAAAATTTCCGATTGCGATTAAACTTTAGGGCATGGTTGGACGTTTGCCCAAGAAGGTTCCGAGTTAAAGAAATGAGCGGTCCAAAGACAGCGAAGTTGAAAAAATAATTTCGTTCATTCAATTGCGATAAAACTTTGGGAATTTTGCAAAGTTAAACCGATCATTCCGAACAAACTTTGAGGAATGTATGGACGCTTAACGGTTTTTAAGTTCCAAAAACCGCGAAATTTGCAATATTATCTAATTATCATATTTATGAAAGAGTATAATTCTAAGATTACAATGTAGTTGTTGGTAAATAGAAGATGCAGATTGAACGGTCCAAAATGCTAGGAGGTGTAAACCAAAGAGTCAAAGAAGTCGCAAAATTTTCAAAATTTTCTTGAGTTTAGATTATTATTTAGACGGTCAAATTTTAAGAGGCGAAGATAGAACGGTGAAAAATATCGCAATATTTTTCTTATTTTTACGTCGCATCTCTAAAGCTAAGATTTTCAATTAGATTCCCAATCATAAATGCTTAAGCAGACAATCGGTTTAAAAGTGGTTCACCAACACCTTTCGATAAGAGAATTGGTATTTATGTTAATAATGTGAGTGTTAGACGTTTTACAAGTCTCAGAATTTAGTTAAGCTATGAACTGGAAATTTGGTTTATGGGCTGGAAATTTGTAGTTTTCCCTATGTAGAACGGTTTATATCGACTTTCAGCCAGTTGTATGTACCTTCGATACAGAGTATATCAACCGAAAAATTCATCAAAAATGTAATATACTAGAATCAATTTATATGACAGAACATTATTTGCCGGGTCAGCTAGTAAAAGTATAAATTTGTAAGAAGAAGTAAAGTTAAATTTTCAAACAAAAATGACAGAAGAAAGGTAGAAATTTGAATGAAAATTTTAATTTACATCGAATTAATACACATCTGCACCAAAAAAAGTAGTCATTAAAATGACACTATTTAGTCATCAATTTGAAACAAATATCACAGTATCAAATTCTCTTTAATACTCCAAGTATCAAGTTGATATTTTCGAAGGTATTAAAATGATAATTCGAAAATATCAAATTGATACTAACTAAATAGTATCAGGCTGACACTATTTTGTAATAATTTTTCGTATCAATTTGATCATTTTGATACTCTCTAGGATTATATTGATACTAAAAAATCGATACTAGTTTTAGTTTCATTTTGAGACAACGTGTATCAGATTGATATTGATACCAATTTTTTTGGGTGTACTACTACTAGTAGGTTTCAAATTTGGTGGGTCTCGTGGTATCAAAATTTTGTGGTGCACTGTGTAATCAAGTCAACCCATTCAGCAGAAAATTTCGAGATGCGATTTGTGATTTATAATTTCATATTTTACCTGCTGAATGCTATGATTGCCGATTCCGATTGGCAAATTTGACATTCGTCTCTGTTCCGAATTTCGAGTCGATTTTCGTGTAAACGTTGCTTTTTTAATGTAAAATTCACAATTTTATATGAAAAGTAAGCAGAATGTCTGCGGCTAGTAAATCAGGTCTTTTCTTTTTGACGAATTGAATCCACTTGGCATTGAGCACCTAACCTAAACCTAATCTAGTAACCGTTGAAGTGATTGTGTGTGTCACAAGCCAACACACAATATCTGATAACCAATTGGTGATTGGTCTTACCGATGCAGACGCTGCTCAAAATTTCTGATTCAAAGACAATTGGGTCGTTTGCGAAGAAGGTGGACAGACCTGCATCATGTCGGTATGATTTTCTCGCATGTTATCAACAAGTTTCTCATGCCAGCTTCCATGCAAGGCATTTTCAGGCGCATTTCTTGCCGACTTAATATAAAATCAAAACAATCACATTTTTTTTAAGTTGTGTGACAATGCTCACCAGTTTTATTCTCTAATTCCATTAATTCTTTTGTTTATATCATGTAGGAATGTGCGATTCTTTTTTTTGGGAAAGTTGGGAGAAGAAAATTTTGCTTCAAGATGTTCAAGATGTTGCTCAGTGGAAATAGGCTATTAAGTTTAAACTCTAAAAGCAAACGTTTACACAAAAATCGACTCTGAATTCGAAACAGGGCCGATTAACGATTGCTCGAAAGGAATCGAACAAAAAGTATGATTGGTGAGAGAGACTACCGATCGTGCATGCAGGGATCCCTTGTCAATAATGCTGTGTCGTCTGCAAATGTGGTAATCAAAAAGTCAGTTCTGTCGACGTCTTGTTGATGTCGATCGGGTGGCATATTGTGGGTATAGAAGCCCATCGCTGATGGGCCTTGGGCCTATCCCTTTTGGACTACAGCAAAGGTCCGTCTAGTCAGGAATCTTTTAATAAGCAAGTACGATTAAGGTGAGAGCAGTGATTTTATTTTGTACAGCAAGCCATCGTGCCAGACTCTGTCGAAGGCCTGTTTCACATCAAGGAACACAGCAACTGTATACCCATTTGCTTCGTTACAACTTGAGTTTTTCGGGAAGTAGTTGTAAATATTTAGGGACAATTATTGTATAGCATTTTTGTTAAGTTTGCGCTAATAGACAAGAGTCGCTGGTGTGAGTCATTTAATATTAATAATGAATAAATATTATTTAGCTTCACACAGCCAAAGGAGCTGAAGCCGAGCCCCTCTCAATCAGTTTGCAGTTTGACAAGCTTTTTCCAGGCTAGTTACTTTGAAGCTGGGACCACAGGTAGTGAAGGTGACCGGGTGTGTAAGTTTTTCAAAGAAAAAACTTTTCATTAAATGTTTTAAGTCGTGATCGAACACACGACCTCTTGTAAAACGGGCGCCCACACTATCCGTTGAGCCACCCCCGGCCGTCATCATGTCAGCATCTTTAAAAACATTGAGCAGCGAGTTCAAACCCACTCTGACTCGCTTACACTAACGACTTTTAATTAAATTTGTCCTTAAAAATTAAAAGTATCATTCCAGCCTTAGAAATTTGTTCTCGAGTAAGAATTTTTTGCCACTCTATTATTACACATCTCTACCTCTTCTTTCATGAGGTTTCCATAAAAAAGATTTTAGTTTTAGTCGGATTTAGAAAATGGCGCAGAGTCTTTTTTATATTTGTATCGTTTTAACATTTCGCTGAAAGCTGAAGTCGAGATTGGCGTAAGAAACATACTGATTCTTTCTCAGTGGATATCATCTTCTCCATTTCTATCGAATTTCTTAATGTATTGACGAAGAATCTTAAAACTTTTTAATGCGAGTTTCATCTTAGCAACATAGAAACAAAATGAAACCAATTCTTTAATGCTTAGTTGTGAGTTTGAAAAAGTTGTTGATAAGTCAAAATTTAGCATATCGCTAATTTGTGTTGTCGTTTTCTTTACTAAAAATGAAGAATAATACATACATATTTTTTTGAAATCTCTTTTCGTTTATAACATTTTATATCAATCTTACAATAAAAGCAAGATTCCAAATATCCCCCGCCATGTCATTCCCAGGCAACCTAAATTGAACTTCCTTTCGGTCTTTTGTATTGTTAAATTCCAGGCTGATAACTTTGCGCACGCCACATTAATTATATCAACAGTTTTGACACAGTAAGTTCTATGCCATCAAAAACATTCATGAAATGCCATACGATACAGCAATAAAATTAAACATGACACACTTAATGTGCCTCAATGCAAAAGTTAATACATATCCAAAACACACTCACAATTGCTGGTCGTATTTTAATAGTCAATTAATGTGCCGGACATTTGGGTAACCAAAGAGCTCGAGCTCTAACTCGACATGCAAATGCAATTCCATCTGCTTGCTGTTGCAAGGTCAGGTGCCTGGCGGCACTCCAGTGTTAAACATTCGCAAAACTTCCATGGAAATATGTTTCGAAGTCATCGCCATCGTATGCTGTCACACAATTAGCTGGGCCAAGTGTGGAACGCTCTGATTGCTGTTCAGCATTTTTAGTATTCATAAAAATGTAGTCGAGAGGAGCACTCTGCCTGTGCCTGGCTTTTTATAGGCTCACTTAGCGCACATAAACCGCAAAAATGTGCAGGTGGAGGCAGCATAGCTAAGCTCAAGGGCTCTTGGGTGCAAACATTCTCACTCACACAGACACACGCACGCCTTTCAGCCTTTCAACATGCCATAATAATATTGTAACTTTGCACTTCAAATTGCATTTTAATGCAAACACACTTCATTACATTAAAAACGTTAAAATGTAAAAAAGGAAGTGCTGGGAACCGTAAGCAAACTTGCCTGCCGGAAATGGAAAAAAAGTCGACATACTTTGCTCCAGCTGCAGCCGGAAAATGAACACACATACATGCAGACTTGCTTGGCAAGTTTGTAAATTGAAGTGCATGTCGATCGTTGTTGGACGCTTCAAATGCCAAAACTGGCACAATGTACCACGCAGAGTCAGGTTATGTATACGCCGTGTGGGCTGCTGGTGGCTCACACATTAGCTAATGTAGCAAAAAGTTTTATTGGGGAAAACTGGTAGAGATGGGCACACATTTTATTGAATGCACACAAAGTTTTTTCTTTACCGAACTGATTTGCCAAGTTTGCACAGCTTCTGGCGCATTTTTCTTTTTTTGCTATTTTGGGAAAGTATTTCACCAAACTTGAGTAAATCAAAAAATTTCCAGAAGTCGATGTATGAAATGTTATTAAAAATATGTGCAATCAGTATTTATTGCAGTCATTACTGAACGTTTGCAAGGCCAATTGAAGGAACGTAAAATTTAAGTCATTAAAGGGCCAGGTTTTGGCACTGGCCCTGTTTTGGACATTTAATCCATTAACGAAATTTTTAATTGGAAGATCTTATTCCTGACGTCCTGGAAAACAAAAGTAAAAAAAAAAATGTTTTAAATATTAGTTTTCTAATAATAATTAATAAGTTACACCGTTTTCGTTTGAAAACAAAAAGTTTTCGTTTTGCTCCAAAAATCGTTTCGTTTTTAAACCAAATTTATTTTACAGCAAAATATACAAGAATCGGTTCAAACGAAATGTTTTTATTTATTTCTAATTTATGAGAATTTTTCTTATCCCCCACTCTTTCACAGTACTTCAATATGCGACCGAGAAAGTATTGTACAATTGAGAAATAATTTGAACTAAAAGGCATTTGTAGGTTTGCCTTAGATCCAAGTCAAACTTGGAATGTATCATTTCAGGAGAACTAAAAGTTCTTTGTCACAAATTACAATGATCTGCTAGTAAGCAAACTTTATCGGTTGAAAGCAAAAAACTTTAAATATTGTATTGTATTTCTACACTCAGAAAAAAATAGCTTCCAGCTTTTAAATGAAACGGAATTGAATTTAACCCGTTTAGTACTTAAATTTTTAAGTATGATTCGTTTTTGGGTTTAACAAGAACAAATGTTCCTGAATCAAGAACATTTTGTACTAACAGTAAGTTCAAGTACAAAATAAATTAGATTAAGTACAAAATTGGCTTATAATGCTAGCAACGAAAAGTGTGCAACGCCTTAAATGTAATTTATTTTTAAACGAGTCTGTTCTTAAAATTCCCAACTGTTTTGTTATGGAGTGATAGTTAATTCTTGACCTACAATAGTTCTACAAATGAGATTTATTTATGGACCTTGGATATTTCCATTCTTTGGTTCAATACAGAGAACTCGTTTTGGGAGAACTTGGGAATGGGCTCAAACTAAGAACATCTTGTACTTGTTTGAAATTCTAATTTTTTCTTTCTATAATGTTTTTGGGCTGACTTTAGAAATTACTTATTTTGGGAGTTAATCCGGCTTAACTTAAGGCCATTACACCCTAAAATTATGATCAAAAATATGTTAAAATAATTCGAATATACTAATATATCCCGAAACAGTCTTAAAAAACCGAAGTGGAGAAAAAAGATTTCTACACCAGACTAGCTAGGAAGCTAAAATTTTTTTCGAAATGTTCTTAAAAAATTGAACTAAGCGCATATGTATAAAAAAATATAAAAAAATTTAAAACATATGTTTTTGTAGTTTATTTGGCGACCTTTCTAATGTTTAATTAGTAACGAGTTTAGCTGGCTCGAGGTCAAGAAGTGGCGATTGTTCACAACTGTAATGAACTTATGCATTGATACACCAAAAAGAGCGTGGATACCTTTAATCCAATCTTCAGAAGGCGTTTCGCTAAATGACTCCTGATCGTTGAGACAATTCCATGCAATCAGGACTTAAAACATCTGGGAACTGCAATGCGCAATGAAATCAAAATTGGACTCACATACAGAAAGCCAAACTCAATAGGTGTCAATGCAAAGCTTGAGCTAAAGTTTCTAAGTGAGAAAGATTGAAGCTTTTAGCGAGTTTAGAACTGCCCGTTCAATTTGAATGAGTATGGGTGGGTGGTGTTTTGGTGACCAAAACAGAGACGAAACAGTGACCAAAACAGTGACCAAACAGTGACCAAAACAGTGACCAAAACAAAGTGACCTAAACAGTGACCGAAACAGTGACCCAAACAGTGACCTAAACAGTGACCTAAACAGTTACCAAAATAGTGACCTAAACAGTGACAGTGACCAAAACAGTGACCTAAACAGTGACAGTGACCAAAACAGTGACCTAAACAGTGACCTAAACAATGACCAAAACAAAAACCGAAACAATGATCGAAAGAATGACCGAAACAGTGACTAAAACAGTGACCAACACAGTGACTAAAATAGTGACAAGAACAATGACAGTGACCAAAACTGTTGACCAGAACAGTGACCAAAACAGTGACCAAAACAGTGACCTAAAAAATGACCGAAACAGTAACCGAAACAGTGACCCAAACAGTGACAGTAACAGTGACCGAAACAGTGACCAAAAACAGTGACAAAACGATATAAACCGTGACAGGAGACCAAAACAGTGACCAAAACAATGACCGAAACATTGACCGAAACAAAAACCGAAACAGTGATCGAAAGAACCGCAGGACAGCAGACCACACGATAAAAGGCAAACAGAGTGAACAAAACGGCCAAAACAGTGACCAAAACATTGACCTAAACAATGACCGAAACAGTGATTAAGACATCGATCAAAGCAGTGACCTAAACAGTAACCAACATAGTGTCCAAAACAGAGACTAAATAAATAACCTAAACAGTGACCAAAACAATGACTAAAATAATGACCCAAATCAGCTTCCACGTCAGTTAGACCAAACACATCAAGTTGTATTTTGCTAATGGTCTGTTTTATGAACCTCGAATCGCTATTGCAGTTATATTGAAGGGGTGGGATTTTTGATGAAAAGCACATGCATAAATTTGGTGCAAAATCAGAATTTTTCGCATGATAATTCTTCATCAGGTGCCTGTTCAAGACAACTACCATATTATTTTACAAGTATTGTAATTTCGAATCAGATTTTCCGACGTAAAGAGCTTCGCTCGAACCGGGTGTCCCACGACGCCCACTTCTTTTTTGTAACTTATTTGGCGTCCTTTCTAATGTTTAATTAGTAACGAGTTTAACTGGCTCGAGGTCAAGAAGTTGCGATTGTTCACAACTGTAATCTACTTATGCATTGACACACCAAAAAGAGAGTGGATACTTTTACAGCTATTTCATGGATGTTGTTTATAACTCGACTATCATTCATCCGATCTTAACCATTCCATTGGCTGGTCGATAAATAGTGCTAATTACTAAATATGTCCAGAAGGTACGAACCTTTTTTTATGAAACTGCCGGAGATATGACTTTTCTCCGATTTGCATGGCAAAAATTAAAAATAATCTTGATCTGCCTGCAAGTACTATTAGAAGTTTTTGTCCCATACATACATGTCAAACCTCTATCTTTTACCATCTCTGAGATCTGTTTGTTCATACGGACAGACGGAAGGATATATCTAGATCGACTCGGCTGTTTTGCACAAACTTAATATACTCTATGTACCTTCAGAACAGAGTATACAAATTTAAAGATTTTAAAATTAAATAGATCATCCTGTATGAATCACGAGTAAACAGTTATCACCCCCAAATTTTGAGAAAATTGAATAAACTAAATAATGAATCAAGTCTCAAGTCAAAATCTCATCGAACCAATCTAGCGGGATTCAATCCTGGACTCATCATACAAGCAAAGGTTTGAACGAACGATTTGGCTGAAAATACTTTGCTGACATCCAATTTTTTGAACTGATGGAAATAATACCATATTAGGAGAACACATTTCTTTCTATCTAAAAATTTTTATACATGTTTATTTAAGCTATGTACTCAGACAAACTAAATCTAGACCTTGTTAAAAATACAACTTTTTACGCTGGGGTCCCTGCTAAGAGAACAGTGTGACTGCTCAATGCTAAAATAGCCTTCAACAGAAAAATACCACCAAATGTCAAACGGTCTTACTGCACTGTGTTTGTTTACCTTGTGGGATTTGATTACAATTAAATTGATTTAAGTAATAAAAGTGCAAATGCAGGAGTATTTGGATGATATTTGGAGAGCAGAAGTCATGGGCAAACCCTTAGTTGTGTTTTATTTTGCTTTTTTCTGCAGGCTGCAGCCATTGTTGAACTCATTTAGCAAGGATAACTTGCTAAATAACTGCAAGCCATTTTTTTGCTTCTACCTAGCTTAAACTATAGCTAAAGATATCAGCTTTTAGCCGGTCAAGGTTGCGGCGCCACGCGTTTTTCGCTGAGTATGAGCTAAGGCATTGTCTTGTCTGAGACCAGCTCAAGCTAAGAGGCAAGCTAAAAGTTTTAGCAACCGTTTAGCTAGCTTTTTTTATAGGGAGATGACCCTAGCTAAATCGATTTTGCTTGTCTGAGTACATTGCTTTAGTTAACAATTGAAGAGATATTTTTCTACGAGAATCCAGAGATGCAAACTAGTCGAAAAACAGTACTTGGTTGGTTTGGTGGTTCACATTGTTTCTAAACCGCCGGTTCGGTTCATTACATATTTTTTTGGAGCTAACTGAACCGCGGTTTCGGTTCGGTACAGTGGTTCATCATTTCTATCGTGATGCGACCTTTTGTACACCTTTCTTATAAGTATGTCAAAAATTCATTAAGTTGGATTTTTAGGATTCGTCAATAAGTTCTTGAAATGCACAAGTAGAGCAGATGAAGACAGGTATATTAAGAGATCGGCGGGCAAAGTGAGGTAGAATTACAGGAGTACATTTTTCAAAATTTGTGTTAAGTCATCCTTAAAGGCTCTATCACTTCTAAGCATCAATTCGGTCAATCAGTGGTCCCCTTTTGTAGAGAGTCTAATTGAAATTTTCTTAGGAAAACGAAATTAATAAGTATCATAGGCTTGAGGGAAGCGATTCACGTTTTAAAACTAATCAGAGACCTGAACCGAACCGAAACGTTTTTCTTTGTGGTTTTCGGTTCGGTTCAGCTTCTTTGAAAGGTTCGGTTCACCAGGTGGATAAAGCGGTTCGGTTCGATTCGCAATCGGTTTGCATCCCTGCTTAAAACTTTACCGGGAGTTTTCCATTTTTGAAATTTATTACCTTCATGACAAATCAGTATAGACTGAGCTTAGTCAGAAAAACTCATCAGTGTCTTTTTTGAGTTTGATTTTTTAAAATTAATTAAAATTTCCCAAGTAGATTTATTTGATTGTTTAGCTAATGCAAGTACTTTTTTTAATTTTTCATTATTTATTTAAGCTTTTGCCTTACAGCTTGAATATTTATAAAATTTTCCTTGACCTTTAGCCGGCTAACAACTACCTTTCCTCAAATTTTCCATTACTTCTTCCAAATACTTTTACTCTTGGAAAATTATTTTATATCTCGCCAACAAAATTTTTAAAATATTTTCGCCAACCTGGAATGAAAATCCATTTGATCTCGGATAAACACACTTATAAAGATTTATGGTGTGCGGCTACCACTTGAAAAATATGATTAAATGTGAACGGTGGCGCATCAGTTTGTGGTGGCCCACAGCCATGGCAATAGTTTAATATCACTTTTATTTATGGCCCACGAAAATACAAGAAAAAATCCAACACAAAATTGTTGATATAAATAAAATAAAACGAGGCTGAGTTTTTGTCAATAATAAAATTAGTGCGCCCAGCTAAAAGCATTTCGATAAAAACCCAGCCAGCAGCCAGTCAATATATCATAAAAGCACGTCGAAAATGGCGCAAAATGGCGGCAGCAGTTTGGTGGCTGTCTGCGTGTTAGTTTGTCTCCTGTGTGTGTGTGTGTGTGTGTACAGTTTCCGATTTCCGTTTTCCTGTTTATCGTTTATTGAGTAAGACTAAAAGTAAAAGTAAAAGCAATGCGAGACGAGACGAGGAAGATGGCGACAGAAAAAGCAGCGGAGAGAAATTTACACTCGTTAGCTCTTCATATTGAACTTTGATGCTGTCACGTTTCTGCCTGCCTTCTTCCTTCTTTTTAAAGATCTACACGCGCAGCTGCCGTCGTCCTGAGTTGGTCCTGTGTGTTTTTAGTCATTTATATGGGCCACCATAAATTATAACAAATATGTACGCAAACGGCATGCTAAATGATTTTTCACAGAGCAAACGAAAGCGTCAGAGGGTAAGGGCCATGTGTTGGAGTTATAAATATACTTTAATTAAAAGCCTGAGAGACTGCGTGTTTGTGTGTGCGCATGGCGGGAGGGCCATATGTTTAAAATATTGAAGAACCGGTGGCAATTTTATACGTGTTTTGCAAGTGACAAGACTGGAAATTTTTAGCCATTTGTTGAAGTCTTATATTGGTTTAAACTTGCAAAAATTTTTCAATGAAATGGCATCACAATTGTCATGGATTTCATTACGTTTTTGTAACCAGTTTCGATTTCGATTTAAGCAGATTATCATATTTTTAAATATTTATCCTCGTCTCGAGATTCATAGAATTCTTGGAGTAGTAGAGCTGTGTTTGAATTGCTTACTCAGCAATAGCAGCCAAAAAAAGCTCTGCACTTGCTGCTGCTCCGCGAAAGAAGTTGGTCAGACCCATCAACTGGAGGCAGTGGCTTTTTAGGAATCAGTTTGAGACAACTAAAAGAGCAACTATATAAAAGGAAGAAAACTGGGACTTAAGCAAAGAAAATATATGTGTGTGTTGTGATGTGTTCGCCAAAATATTTGGTAAAGGGTTTTACTTCCAAAAAGAATTTGGTAAGAAGTTTTAGAATGCTAAAAAAATAATGGTTCCAAATTGAGAATTTAGGTTGAAGCTTTGGGCTCAGGCTATATCTCGCTGAGAGCAGAAGGAGCGAGAACAAAAAAGAAAAAAATGAAATTATGGAGTAGTATCGAACCCTCTAACCCAGTAGTAAAATCGTTTAATAGAAAAAAGAAAAAAAAAAAATAAATAAGTATGTAAAATAACTAAAATGGCTCAATGTTTATGAAAAGTGGGAAAAAAAGAATAAAATGCGATGCAGTAACTCAGTAGTTAATAATACGTTAGAAGAAACAATGAACAATTCGGCAAAGGTACAGAGATGTACAAATTTACGAATAAAAGGCTAAATTGTACAAAAGTATAAAAATAAAAAACCTTCCGTATCCATTGGGTTAGAGCGAGGCGGAAAAACAAAAAATAAATCCGTTTTCATTTGCACTTTTTGGTTTGCCTCAGCATTTTTTAATCTATGGATACGACAATTCGGCTCCCGTCAGTGAATGATCAGGAATTAGCGGCACATTACTGCTTGATTCGGCCTTGAGTGCCGGTTTGCATCCCTGGTTGGTGTTGTTTGGATTCAAAATGGGTTTTAATGTTTTTGACTATGTGGGCAATTTTGATGTTGTTATGAAATGTAAGTGGAATTTGGCGTTACTAAACTCTGCCATAAGTTGTATTATATGTTTTCAATTAGACTTGCAGACTATGGTCCTATTCGGATGACTATACCATATGGCTACCAAAGGACCAACCGTTTCGACTTGTATTTATCTATATATACAGGGTGTCCAGAAACTTTTCGTCAGAGCTTTACTACTGATAGCTGTTATCAACAGAAATATTTTTCTTTTACACCATGGGTCTAAGTCGCCCCGCTTGACTTACAAGCGTACTCAACGTAAGAGTAATTTCACAGTAATATAAACTATTACTCTCAATATCTACAAACTTTCCTAAATTTGGAAAATGTCAATTAAATTCCATAAAATTAGTTTTTTGAAAAACTAGTTCACAGAAATTTTCATATAGAATAAAAAACTGCATCAAAACTGCATTATATTTAAAGACGTAATAACTTCAAAACAAAGCCACTTAGAGCTAGAGTGCTGAAATTTGGACAGGAGTTTCCTTAGGTGGTGAAAGTACGTACTAAGACGGCGTTTTGAAAAATTCCACCCGGAAAAGCTGAAAAAGCGTCGGAAAAGTTTGTACGGGAAAAATGTAATTTTTTATCTGATTGACTTGAAATTCGGTTTGTAAGGGTAGTAAGTGAAATTATTTGAAATGTTTTTTCTGATGTTGAAAAATTTGCCTACTGTCGGAAAACTCAAGAAAAACTCACTGCCCAAAACCTATTTTCATCCGATTGGCTTTAAACTTGGTTTGTAGGGATAATTTAAGAAATAACGTCAACGGTAACTTGGGCTGCCGGTTTACAATTCGTTGTGTGCGGGACCAGACCTGACTGGAGGTGGACTTTGAGGTGTCCGTGTCCATGAAGCTGGCCGTGGAAGTGGCCGTGGAGGTGGCCATTCAGTGGCCATGAGGTGGACCGGTAGGTGACTTGGATTTTCCCCTCCCCATTCTTTTCGTTGGACCTGATGGTGGAAAATATCCCACAACCGTCCTATTTCAAATTTTCTCTTCGGTGAAACTTGGCTTCCTTCCTAAACGCTAGGCGTGTTTTGCACACTTGGGAGGGTTAGAGGGGCTGCCTGGGAATTTTGGGTTGGGGGTAGGAAGGGGATGGTACCAACCAATCCAACCCGACCGAATCATCTTTATTTTTATACCCTTGCAGAGGGAATTATAAAATTGTGCGGATGTTTGTAACGCATTGAAGGAAGCATCTCCGACCTTATAAAGTATATATATTTTTGATCAGCATGACGAGCTGAGTAGATTTAGCCCTGTCCGTCTGTCCGTTTGTCCTTCTGGCCGTCTGTCCGTCTGTTTCTATGCTATCTCCTCCGTCAGTTTTAAAGCTATCCTCACCAAACTTTGCACGAAGTCTTGTGGTACGAATACGCTGCACATTTGTCGGAATCGGATGACTATAGCATATAGCTGTCATAGGAACGATCGGTCGAAAAACTAGTTCTAGTGAGAAAAACTTTTTTGTTTTTACTGAAAACGTGATTATCATTGGCATACACATATTTTATATTCTTTTACACAATTCTACAAAGTTTGGTCAAAATCGGATGACTATAGCATATATCTCCCATAGGAACGATCGATCGAAAACTAGTTCGAGGGTCGAAAACTTATTTGTTTTTAATGAAAACGTCCTTTTTATTGGCAGATTGTTATTTTAAATACTTTAACAAAATTCTCCAAAGACTTATCAAAATCGGATAACTATAGCATATAGTTGCAGTATGAATGATCGGTCGAAAAAGAAGTTCTAGTGAGAAACACTTTTTTGTTTTAATTGGGATCGCCTCCAAGTTTCGTAATTAACAGTGTATAATGCTTTTCCATGATTTCACCAAGTTTGGTCTAAGTCAGACATCTATGTAGTATAGATCCCATAGAAAAGTAACGTCCAAAAAGTGTCTTTAGCTAGAAAAACTTTCTTGTTTTCAATGGAAGCTGCAAGGGTATTCAAAACTACGGCCGAGCCAAAGTTAACTTTCCCTATTTTTACTTTTACTCCTGTACCGATTCAAATTGTTGCAAAAGTATAATGGAACAGGAAGAAGGAAGCATTTAGAGCCTCTAAAGTTTCGTCAGCATCAACAGCCGAGTCTATTTTAGCAAATGTACGACGGTGAAAGTGTTTCTCAGAGACTATAAGAGCTGGAGCCACGAAATTTTTTGAATGTAGATAGGTGTATACCCGATTCAATATGAGTTTGTTTCAGATTTGAAAAATTCTCCCCTCCCCTCTTTAAGCGCAAAAAACTGTCAGAGCCACAATTTTTAAGATAGACTTTCAAAACTTTACATATATCAAGTAAGGCCCAATACCTATCCATTCTGAAAAGAATAAGATCGGACAATAAACACCGAAGATATATACGGATCAATTTTGCTTGTGGGAGAGAGGGGGGGCCTTGCATTGTCAGTTATCGCGCGCGGCCGCATGCCATGCGTTTGTGTATGTTGAGTGTGTATGTGTGAGTGTGTGTGTGTGTGTAAAGAAAAAACACACGAAATCAAGGGAACAGGGTATTTTGTAGTCGGGGCACTCGACTGCAGCTCCCTTACTTGATTACTTACCTTTACTGCGACTCGAACTTGGGACCTCGAAAGACCGCACTTACAGACACCACCGGTTAGACAACAGCACCTACATATAGGATGGCATCGTCCAAATTGATATTATAAACTGACGAGGAGCGCTCTTCACTCGATTGTTTACCCGCACACTCCTCCCCAAAAAAAAAAAAAAACGATGCAGTGAGAGCGGGTTCATCGCTGTTTTCTCAAATGTGCTTTCTCTCCTCTCTCAGCTACTTTTCCTAACCCTCCTCGCCTAAAAACACCAAACAGAACGAATTTAGCTCGATTTAAAGCCCGAAATTCTAAGAATTCAAGAATGAATAAATTTTTTTTTCAAGAGCACTCGTACTTAAATTATTCATTCTACTTTTTCTGGGTGTACCGATATCGGTTAAAATAGATTAACTGATGGCGGCGTAGCAAAGCAAGCCGGGTTATTTGCTAGTTACCTTATAAATGAAAAGAACTCTGCTAACAGTATTTTGATTTTCGATTTGTTGAAGTCGAAGTCCTAGCGCATTTCAAAGGGCAATTACTTAAAATGTTTCGCATATAGGTTCATTAAGGGAAGAGCTAGTTCGGGAAAATTGGTGGAAAAAGCGTTGGAAGGATCTAAGAGTCCCACTTGGAACCTAAAAGTTAATATTGGCTAACGAAATAAGGCAATCAATGCCACCAACGATAAGGTCGGTAAGAAACCGTAATGATTTAACGGGTTTTCTGGGTTTCAGAAGTGCAAAGGGGCACACCTGTTAACTTATCTTAGCTAAAGATAAGGCAGTTGGAGCGTCGTGCAAATTTAGCCTCTTCATGTGAACTGCATTTAAGGGATTCCAAACAAATGAAGCTTGCTTCAATTTAGAACGCACAAATGCAGGTTTGGCTGCTGACGAGTCTTGATCCCGCGGTTTTTTTTTATATTTTTGTTTATTTTAATGGCTGTTGAACTGTTTTGTATGTTTATCAAAAGGCCGCTTTAACTGTTTTTTTTCGGAATATTTTAAAATAATATTTTCCGCTTAAATCAATAGCTCGATATATTTACCCCTAATTTGGCACAATTGTGTTAAATTCATTTCCATAATAAATTAACAATTTCAGACACATAAATAACGGGCATTTAAAAACAAACAAATTAACCTCATAAAACTCGCAAAAATCACATAAATTACATTGTCCATCTCTCTCTCTCTCTCTCGCTCCCTCTCTATCTCACTCTGGGAGTGCGAGTGTGGAAAAGTGCAATGAATTTGGTTACAAATTTACCAAAAACCAAAAATAAAGGCAATAAAATAAATATTCAACAGCAAACGATGGCAAAAACTGTTTTTTTTTTCTTTAAATATTTATTGACTTGTCAACAAAATAAATATATTCTATGCTTATTTCTGTTTCTATATTTTTCAGCAAAATGCTGGCACTGCCCGTCTAAAACTCTCGACAGCCCAAAAGTAGGCAACGCTTAAGCAAGCGGCCAGCTGCCTCTCTGTCACACACATACACACACACCCACACATACTCACACAAGCACACTTACTTTTGCTCCCTCTCCATCACTCTTACCCACTTAGGCAGATCGAGAGAGCTAGGCAATCATGTGCCACGCTTTCAGCTCTCGATTGTCCCTGCTGTTGTGCCTATTTGCCTACGTCCTGTCCACATTTCATGGCCAAGCAGCGGCAGCACAACGCGCCCGCGTCAGTTCCTCAACGACAATGACACGCAACATTGAGGAGGAAAACGGTAAGTTGAATGGATTTTAAATAATTTATTGTAGTCTATAGATTAACATCTAAAGCAGGTAAAAAAGATGCCTCAATTTCTAATAGGATAGTGCATACATCCCTTTCACTACGCTGGCCACATCCTTTATCTATTTGCATCTCCTTACAGCTTTCCTGGCATAAACTTTGCCGCTCTGGTTGTATGTGGTCGCGCTTATTGTTCAATTTTCTTGGCCAACTTTGGCTTAGCTTAAGGCAGCAAATACTTGGCCAACTTTTCGGCTTGCTACCAAGCAAAGCAAACGCAAAAAAAATATGCTCTTTTAGCACTTCAACTTTCCATGGGCTTTTTTATTAGCAACATATTATTATTTGTTCTGGAGAAAGTTTGCCAGGTCTGCGGCTGACCAGGCTGACGACGCGACCATTAGCAGCCACAAAGTGTGTTTTGTTGTCAAACATTTTTGTGCCATCAAAACTAATTTCCAATTTTTGGCGCACATAAAATCTGCACAGTTTTCATTTATTCAGACAATAAACTTTATGCTGATTGAATAAAAGTTTCTCACACACACTCACGCCTCGGTAGGCTTAGCGCCAGTGAAATCTTTCACTTTAAATTCAATTTTTGCCAGTGAATGGGAAAAACAAGTGTACCAAAAAGGTGAGGGGAAAAAGTTGCAGCTGAATTTGCCGCCAGGCGCAATCAATTTTTGGCCAAGGAAAAACCCAGTGAGACATATACGACGATTGTGGGTGAAATTGATAAGTTAACCAAGGCACACAATGGGACCAAGAGTCTTGAAGGAATGTGTAAATATGAGAATTGCAAGGAACTGGTGGGAAGAAGTTGGGCCTATACTGATTTAGAATTCATTCAAATTAAAATGAATGTGAAATTTTTTTTATAAATTGTAGTCTTATTTCAAATTAAATGTCTTTTCTTTCATCTCCTCCCCACCCCCTCTCATTTACCAGTCCCACATGACGTATGAGCAATGCTCAAATTTCACATACGCCCAGTTGTGCCTGTCTTTTAACTAATTTGGAGGCCAGGGCCAACATAAAAAGAACTCTAGCCACAAAACTTTTGCGAAACCATTTTGTGTAGTGGTCCAACGCCTTGGGCTAGACTGCATATTCTTCCGCTTGCTTGCACCAGCAAAGTTTGTGCTTCTGTCGTGTGTTTTCATAAATTGAGATTTTCTAGGTTCTCAATTGAATTTGGTTGTTGTTGCGCAGCAACTTTTCACTTTGGCATTTCAATGTTCTGCAAGTTAAGTGCCGCCCACAAACACCAACCGCTTCCCCTTCGACTACTTCCGACTGGCCGGGGCCGGGCACAAAAGTATTTATCGCATTTCTATGAAAACAACGTACTCAAATTTTGTGCTAAAAACTTTGAAATTATGTTTGGCTTGCCGCTTGGCAAAGTTTGAGGCAGCTTTATAAATGCTTATTTAGAGGCATATCTGATGAGCCAAGTTTTTGCTCGACCGCTACAACATTATTGTAAAGTTGGATTTAGATACACTGCCGGTCCGGCATCTTCAAAGCTGCAAAAGTTTGTGGTGATCGATTCTGAGGCAGAGAGATTCCAAAATGTGCAAATTTATTTAAAGGAATCCCCTTCAAGGCTTAATGGGAACTGAATTTAAGGCATTTTAGTATCCACAGATGGAATCTTGTTCCAAATCTATAATCCTAATCGACAATCAAACTTGAAATAATTCTGATTAAACCTGTGCGATGTGGTCGTTGTGGTGCACGTTGGCCAATGCTGTGTCATGTTTTGAGTTGAGACAGCCAAATGTGAATATCCTGTCGAGTGCCATTTGACCATGGCCAAATCCTGCAAGGAGGCCGTGGCTACTTTGTGGCATCCCAGTCTGTTAGCCTCCACCTTGAAAGCGGATCATGTCGAGGCCATAGCAGCCTTCGAGTTTGTCAACATGGCCAAGGCAGTCTGCTTTAAGAACAAGAATCCCGCTCTCAGCGATTGGGCGAAGTATATTGATGTCGACATTTAATTCGATCTGCTTAATCAAGATTGACAATTATTGATGTACCTACCATTTTTTGGTTCCAAACATATTTGTTCTGTTATTTGTTCAGTTAATTCCTCCCATCAGTCAGTTTATGTTGCTTTTTGAAAGCTTTAGATTGCATTTGAGAAGACGTTAACAACATATTTTTATAAATATTCCGCAGTTGGTTGTTTTCGTTACCTTAAGTTGTCAACAAATTCTTATTAAAAGTTTCAAGAGAGATAGCTCTTTTTGAATTTTTGATAGAATGCTCTGGCGGCTGGTAATTTAATGGACAAGCACCGATTTCGCAGAGAGTTCCAAAATCCCAAACGAACGAGTCTTAAGATACACATGGATATTATAAGCCAAGATGGTAGGTTTGTCTACTTAGAAGCAAGTTAAGCGTCAGTAAAAATGCACTCATTCGGGAAACTGCTTTGATTGGAACATCATACCTTGTAACATTCGGCTGGCATGAGAATACTCTGCACCAAAAAGGTTCAGTTACCGGTGACACAAATACTAGACCTGCACTCTGGAGCGAAGTAAGCCGGGCGGGACTCCTTGTTGGGTTACCTAACAATCGGCTTGTGGGGAGTTTTATAGTCTATCCGCTGATCCAGGCCATTCACACACATTTTATTTATGAGTCACTGAAACCAACTATTGACCAACGACTATTCGTTCGGGGCTAGGGCTATTTGTAGCTACTCAAGCTCTAAAACCAAAATAAAAGAAGAAAAGAACAAAAACTATTTACGACTGCTCTTTTTTTAACTCAAAAGTAAATAGTAAATAGCGCTATACCCTCCCTACCGTGATTCATGTGACATTGAGCAAGCCATAGACATTAAAAAAATGTGAAGTCTCGTCTTTTCAAAGCTTATAAAAGATCAGGAAAAGCAACGGATTTCTCCAAATGCTCGACTGCTAGGGCAAAATACCAAGCCCAAAATCGTATTTGCTTCAAAAGCTTCATTTCTCGAGTTCAAAGTAACTTCTGTAACGATCCTATGAGCTTTTATCAATTCGTCAATACCAAACGACAGTCCAACGCTTTACCTTCTTCTCTTTTCTACAAATATGAAATTGCCTCGACTGGCATTGATATTGAAAATCTCAATGCAAAATTCTTTCAATCAACATATTCGTCTTCAGATGCTTGCAATGGGTATTCATACTCTATTTCTTCATATGATTTCATACGTTGTCCCTCGATTTCATTCTCTTCTGTCCTAAATGGTTTACTCTTGTTAAAATCTAACCTTTTTCCTGGACCTGATAATGCACCTTCGTGCATCTTAAAGTAATGCGCAAACTCGCTTGCCTATCCTATTCACATATTATTTTCCAAATCACTTGAGCAGTCTAATTTCCTACTACTTGGAAAGAATCTTTTATTATTCCCCTACACAAAAAGGGATCGCGGTCTGATAATTCTAACAACAGGGGTATTGCGAAACTCTCTGCTATACCTAAACTCTTTGAACAAATTGTTACCTGTCAGCTTCAAAACTCATGTTTCACGTTTATCTCACCGAACCAGCATTGTTAAAAATAGATCCATTACTACAAACTTACTAGAATTTACTTCTACAGTAATTCAAGGCATTACTCAAGGCAAGCAAAGAGAAGTTATTTTTACAGATTTTAGTAAGGCTTTCAACAGTGTTTCTCATTGTCTTTTGGTTCTGAAATTGCTTTTGTTGGGATTTCCGTTGAGTCTTTTTAATTGGATCTCATCTTATCTTCTGACTAGAACTCAGAAAGTTGTATTTAATAGTTGCACCTCTTATCCAGTATCTGTGACCTCCGGAGTTCCTCATTTAGACTTACCGACTCTTGAACATAGACGTACTTTGTTGGGTATAATGTTTCTGCATAAGCTTATACAGGGTAACATTGACGCAGGTGCGTGAACTTTAAAGTCCCATCAAGACGAACACGAAACGTTATACCCTTGATGCTTCCCTTAGCCACTTTTTTATATGCCGCCAATTGTCCGTTTCGCATTCTGTGTAGGGATTATAATAAGATCTTTCCTCTCCTCAGTGAAATCATTTCCGATGAAGGCTTTAGCTCTTTTATTCTTTACAATCTTGCCCTTACATAGCTTTAAGTACTTTTTTGAACTCCCTTCTGATGACCAACGCTACGAGCAGGGGCATTCAAACTCCAATTTTCCATTTTCCTCTTAGGAATCAATTATAAACTGTATTTACTATCAAAACAAACATCTTTAAGGAACTTCATTACGATTCAAAATTTAGTTAATATGACTTAAAGCTGAACTTAGTTCTATTCACATTCAAATATGGTAGGGTTGTTCAGAAGCATTAGCGTGATGTATGTAGTTTAACAGAACAAGTATCAACGGTATTTCCGAAAATCAGTCAATATTTACAACAGTCGATTGTCAAAAGTCAGATAAAACGAACATCCAAGTTCATTCTGTAAACAAAAAGAACATTGACAAGCTAATTTACTAAAAAGCTACCATATTTTTCTCAGGAACTGCAAACACACATTCGCAGGCTTAACTGGCCTTAGGCCTTAGAAGGTGGAGGATCAACTCGAGTATTTAATATAACAAACAAAATTTTTGGTAAATTATTACTTACCCACAGAGATTGATGAAGCCCTTCGTCGATGCTGTGGAACGTATTCCAATTTCGGGAGAAAAAATTTATAAAGAAATTAACTTTGTTTGTTGTTGCCTTAAATTACCATTTCCGAGGCTTCTTGGATTGGTTAAAACGAGGTTGCGCTGTATTGTTTTTGTCTGGTTGGAGGGAGTATGCTCACACTAATCTTTCATTTGACCGATCCTCTCAATAACGCGTATTAATGAAAATCACTGGCAAGAACAAATCTGCATTCTAGGCTGGCGGTGCCTAAAGGTCCATTACGGACACTAGGCAAGGGGGTGTCACACATTTTAGGCAAGGGTCAATACAATATCCCTGGCGGCACAAGTCTGCAGCAAGAATTGGCTGCTGCCAATTAGCAGAACAAGTCCCTTTCTTCTAGCAAGAGTCGGGTGCTTGACAAGCCAGCCCGCAGGTCTTTGCACACTGTAGCACAATCCACTACTCCGACAAAATAATTGTAGCTCCAAAAAGGTAAAATAGAGTGTTCCGTCTCCGAAAAATTCCACTGGTCTAGAAACTGCTTGGGCCCCTGTGGCTCGCAAATAGGGAACAAAGCCCAATTAGGAGGAAAGCGCAAAGCGGTCCACGGGACAGGGGCCGACGAAGGCTGCACGGATTTGAGGAAGAGTCGCGCTATGTAAAAACACTAGCCATCAGGCGAAGGGGGACAGCTAATAGTTACCTGCACAAATCGCACCCACTGACTTGCGCCATAAAAGTCAGGATTCCCAATGCTAACTGCTGATTGTTGTAGCAAGTGACGACGTCAATTGAATTGCGAACAATATAATCAGATGATCTCGATGGTCGCATAAAGGTCAGCTCCGTTCAACGTTTGCAATGGGAAAAAAAGTTTAAAAACAGAAGACGCCATACCAATATCTTAACGGCAGACGTAGGGTTGCGTTGAGATTTTTGGAACTTTTACCCAATCCCTTCTACGCGACTCACAAGCTGATGAATATGAAAGCAACTAATAACAATGCATTTTTTTGCATACAACTCAAATCTCGACCATTACAACCTCTTTAACAGCTAAAAGCAAAAAAAAATCTGACTTGAGGCGATTCACTCAAAAGGCTCGTAACCAGCACTCCAGAATTTTGATTTCGTCACAATGCTCTATTCTTACTTTATTTTTACTTATATCTTTGATTTTATTTGCATCTTTTATATTTAATTAAATGTAATTTTTTCCATATTTTTAAACAATTTTTTAAAACCTTAGTGTCATTTTTAACTGGTATTTTAAGCAATTTAAAGGAGTCTAAATATGTTAATTATTTTATGCATATTTTAAACTTAATTAAATTTAGTTTTTTTCTAATTTTTTATTTCCATTTTCCTTTTATTTATATTTATTTTACTTTTTATTGCAGCCTTACTTTCACTTTTGGCTGGTAAGTTGCTGTCAAATTATTATTGAACAACCCCAACAATTTGCAGCCCCGCCCACATGCAACAAACACTCACTCCACACACACACACACTCACCCGCCCGTAAAGCTGGTCCAAATCAGCTAAGCTTAAAGGCAAAGTCAAGTATCGACAGGGGAACAAAAAAAAAAAAAAGAAAGGAAAATACCAAAACAACTTTCAGCTGGTCAAAAGTGATGACCGAAAAACTTTCGCCAAAGATTCAACTTGAAAGACGAGCGCAAAAAATTCCCCTGCTGCTTCCTGTTGCCAGACACCGAAAAAAAAGGAAGAATAATCCAGAAAAAGGAAAACTGACATCGCGCTGAGGACAAAGTCGTTGAGTTTGTCAACATTTTTGTGCTGTGAATGGATATGGAGTAGCCTACTTAAGAGTCGAACTTCTGCGCTTCACTTTTTGCTGTTGTTGTTGTTGTTTGGCTTCATTCATTTCGAGGTTTTTGGCAAAGACATTTATCATCCATCCTCCCGGCCACTCGAGTATGTCAGTAAAAGCTAGTCGGGTCACGCCCCTTTTACTAGCCATTACCGGCTACGCTCTTGTTGATTTCTATATTTACACCAAAATATAAACAAAAACCCAAAAACCAATGTTAAACAGATTCATGGCACTTTTTGCCTGTACATTGAATAAATGAAATTTATTTGCACTCATTAGACTTGACAGTTGGCGGGTTGGGGGAGCGGGCCACATTTTCGGGCATATTTTCTATAAACCTGCAGCTCTTGGAGAATTCCACTAATGAACAAATAAAGCTTAGCGGGAATAACAAAACCAAGTAAAAGTTGCCCTTAATAAATCACAGAGCGGCTAAGAAATAATACAAATACCTCGAAATGACAAAACACATTTCCAGACAGGCCAAACGAACAAAAAAAAAAAAAAACAAAGAAAAAGAAAATAATTTCCCTGTTTGACTTATAAGATTTTCTCCAAATAAGCAAATGTCAGGGAAAACACAAAAGAAAATACTAGCAAATGAAAAAACGTAAGAAGTGCAAAAATTCAGGAAGAAATTTTCCACAAAAATCAAACAATTTGGTTGAACAGGAACTTAAGTTTAGGTACGGATAAGAGTTTTGGCTTGAATCGCATTTGTTAAAGATTTACAATTCTCCTCCAAAGTCCAGTAAATGGCGATTCGCTTAAATAAGGAACAGTTTTTTATATGTTTTTATTTAACGATGTCAACCCTTGTGCCTGAAGCTCCGTTATTCGATGGGTAATAAGGATAATCTATTTATTGTCGTGCAAATGTATTTACGTATGCTCATCGGTCATTCGACTTCTGTTGTCAGAAACCAGACTTTTTATAGCCGAAGCCAAACGCTCCGATGGCACTGAGCTTCCTGGTATAATAATATATGCCAATGCCACGTCGGAAAGTACTGGAAATGCGTCTGTCTCTTCCATCCAGAACTTAATGGGATCCCGCTCCAGGCTTAGCGACGGAAATCTAAAATATAAATCCAATAATTCGAATGTCTGCTTGGGATGAATTTTCGTCTAAGGAATTCAAAGATTTAAAATATAAATTTTATGATTTTCATTAAGCTGGTTTTCACTTGTCTGCTTTCTCATAAAAGTTTCCCATTTGAGATGTCAGTCAAGTGAAATAGGCAATCTGAGAAGCACAAAAATATATGAAAAGCTGTATGAGCAGCAGGATATTAACTAGAACTCTCAAATGAGTTTTTTGATAGCGAACTTCCAGTAAACTGAGGTATTTTTCACCCACCCAGATGTACAGCTTTAGCGCTTCCAGAGATTGCAATGCCTTTTTGTAAAGACATACAAACATAAGTAAATAAATGCACATATTTATATACAATATCAGAACATTTTATTTGCATTATGAAATAAATCTGCCCAATATACACACATGCTTAAAAACGCGCAAGTTCACACACAAATGAACATTAATTCGCAAAAGTCTATATCATTTATGCTTACATATACCGTTTTAGGTTTGCTTTTCAGCCAAGCATCTCTACACTCAAAAAAATGTTCTTAATAAATTTTAGGAAATGGTGATCTATAATTGAAATATTTAAGTAATTTTTTACCTAAGCAGCTCAAATGTAGACTAAAATGAAAACCATTTTAGGCTCTGTTAATCCTTAAGTCTGGGACCATTTTCCTAAAAATCTTTGCTGTATACATATATATGTATGGGTGTTCTTTATTCCGCGATTTCTTTATTCCATCGAGGACCCACCAAAGGCGGTCTTCTACTTATACGCTCCCCTAAGCTCTCGGAGAAATACCACTTGTTCTTAATAAATAATCGCTGCTACCAAAACTGGGACAAAACATAAACGACTTGACTGCATGCCAGAAGCACATCCCGTATACAACTTTTGCCACTGAGAAGTAGTTGCAAAAAGCTGCAATCTTCCTTTCGCTTTTGTATAGGGGCGAAACGCAGCAGGACGACGTTTGCACTGGTTGTTGTTGTTGGTTTAACTTCGAAAAAACGCTCGGCTTTCTCTGCTCCCAGCTGGATGGGGGCCGATTGCATGTTATGCAGGTTTTATGCCTTCCAAGATACGACAAAAATAATATTTTTGCAAAAACGAACGATCGTCAATCTTTCGGGTCCCATTTTGTATTTTGGTTTCCAAAAGCACTGGTGCAGCATGAGTGCTATTAGAAGGAACGTTTGCATGTTGTGCTGACTTCTTCGCTTCTAACCTACTGCCAAAAGGAACGTGCATCAGTTTTCATACAGATTATACAGATCATACTGCAAAAGTTGGTAGTGCATTCATCCTTGTAAAAAGAATTGTGCCTGAAGGCATTTTTTTGGGAGCCACGTTCCGACAAATCCGACTGGCGAAGTGCGAACATCGTGCATAGAGGCAAAAGTGACATTTAACAATGATTAGCAATTAGTAGTCTATTTGCGATTGTCATATTTTAAAGATTATTATATCTTTGCAGAGGGTATTAAAAAATTGTGCGGATGTTTGTAACGCATTGAAAGAAGTATCTCCGATTACATAAAGTATATATATAATTTTAATCAGCATGACGAGCTGAGTTCATTCAGCCCTGTCCGTCTGTCCGTCCGCCCGTCTGTCGTCTGTCTATTTTTATGCTATCTCCTCCGTTAGTTTTAAATATATGAATGATCGGTCGAAAAATTTTTTTTATTATGAATATGCTAATTTCCTTTCCTTCCATTTATTCTTATTCTCCATTATTATTTAGAAGCCCCAAATCTTTTAAAAAAATAATCGTAATTATAATTTAAGAAAAAATATTGCATTTCCTCAGTGTGACTCGAACCCCATCTCTTGAAACAGGCGACTAGTCTATCGTCACACAGATGCTTGACAGACAATCTATTTAGAAAATATGAAAATAATTATAAATTATCAAAAGTTTTCTTAATATGTAGTCGGATTATTTTTGAATAGTCGAACTCTTAACAGTGCTTTGTCGCACCCTCGCGCGTGATTTCAATAGCCGAATGTGTTGAGATGTCGCCTTAGCGGAATATGTAAGTTCGTTTCACCGAGGGTCCCGAGTTTAATTCGCAGTATGGAAAGGTAAATTAAAAAAAATAAAATAAATGTGTAAGACAAATAAAAGTACTTTGCACAGAGAGACAGAGAGAGAAAGGAGGGCAAGCCAACAGTAGAAGACAACAGTTTTTTTCACTAAGTGAGCGCAAAGTGTTCATTTAATTTTAGGTAGTTCTTAACTTAAAATTAAGGTAGCTTTTACTTCAATTTTAGGCCATAAAGGGCATAAAAAGTTTAGGAATAGTATGCCCCAAAATTTAGGACCCCATGGCCTTGGCGCCTTTTTAAGGTAATACTTCCTAAATTTTTATATGTATGTAGTTTTTCACCTATTTAGGCCATTTTTTTTTTTTTGGGTTTTTTTTTAAATGCGCCTTTATGCTTGTCTAGTTGCCCCTGGTCTTTTTGTTACACAATTTGCAATTTGGGTTTTGTGCATTAATTCTAATAAAAAAAATTATTTTTTTTTTGCACGCTGAAAGACCACAAGAAACAGCTGATATATATCGTCTAGGAAAAATATTCGATAATGATATATCGTAGTTTTAGACAAAAATATCGATATTATTTCCGACATCCCTTCTTTATTATATTTCGGCATCAGCACCTTGCAACAACAGTGGAGCCTCTGTGCAACCAATCGCTGTTCAAAGTAGTGGTCAGATAAACCTGAACCTGAAAGGACAAAAAAAGGCTACTTAGTTGCGATATAAATATATTGCGGAAGGATTTAGAAAATTGGGGTTTATTTTCTTAATATTAGGACGAAATGCCCTAAATTTTCTACTTCTGTTTTCTAAAACCAAAGGCGAAACGAGCATTAGAATAAGAAAATGTCAATAGAGCAAATACATACTAAAACTTAGACAAAAATACATTTTTTTTTAGAAAAACCATAGCTTTTCTAAATTTTATAAAAGATTTTCTTAAAAATTTATATTTAGGGTAGCTCTTCTAAGTAATTATCTCAGTAATTAAAAACAGAGGCCACAAACAACAGAGATACATTGAACAACCCTCAATGCTAATGCATATACCTTCAGCTACCCTCAACAGCGGAGCTTAAAGCTAGTTGAAATTTCGTGCTACTTGTGCACTTGGAATTCTTAGCTCGTTATTCGCTGGCTGCGTAATACAAATAGAATTTGCAAATGGCTTGTTGGTGTGACAGCAACTGAAAGTGTACTGACGAAGGCTTTGCCATGGCGGCAGCCGAAACGGCCGTCTACACCGTCACAGCTACAGCTACAGCTACATGTTCATATGTATTCTCTGTTGAATTTTCTGGTTGATTATTGAACTATAATCAAACCTCGACGTTGAGCCTGCTAAAATTCACTTTGACTAAAATCAAAACTGGTCGTTAAGCCCGTATTCAGGTTTCTTAATACAGAAAAATAATTTTCAGAGTGAAGAGCTTCTGTATTTTGGGAATGTTGCCAGCATTGGCTGCATCGAATGAAAAAAATATTTTATTTGTTGTAATAATTCGCAAAACCCACAAAAGTGTGCCTTCCTCATCCATAATTGGCATTGAAAATTATTAAAACATATTTTGGGTCTACCCAGTGAAATTGATAACTCACAGGCTTAGAAAATGTTTCAGAAAACTTACCTCTAATACTTCTGATCATCTAGTTATTCCTTATACCTTATACAAGTTTATCAGACAAAATGTAAGTCCAATTTAAGTGACTAATTTATTGTTGTTTCACTTTTGTTGTGCTTTCTCCATATGGTGACCCAGCTTGCTTTTTTGCTTGGGCCAACTTCTTGCTTAAAATACATATGCAGGTTCTTAGTGGTTAGAATCTGTGTGTAAAACAAGAAAAATCAAACAACTTTGTTGAGTTGCTACTTCCTGGGATCCTCTTCCACTCCCAGCAGTTCCTCAGCCTTGGTGAGTTTATTGTCTTGGCAGGGGCAACTATTATGCTTTGTTAATCGGCTTAGCATTTTTGCCTGGCCTCTGTTACGGCCAAAGCCAACAGCTCAGACAAACAAGGTTGAAGTTGGCCTCCAAAAGATGTTGTCATGTGGTCTGTGTGTGTGTGTTTGTGTGTGTGTGACATTGTTCATTTGTCGCACGCGCCGTAAACTGACAGGCTGGTTGCAGAAATGAGGAGCTTGTCTCTCTTTTTTGGGGCTTTTGTTTTTGCGGCCTGCCAGCTTAAGACGAAAAATTCCCTGGCGATTCCCTCTCCCCTCAAATCAAAAAAAGGCGGCAGGAGCAGGAGAATCGTTTTGCGTGTGTGTGTGTTTTCGTTAACATTCCGTGTGGAATTTGATACTTGATTATTTGTTGCTGGCCTCAAGCGTGCATAATATATCAAAGCGGCCTCAACTTTAGGCCCAACCTTCTGGGGAGCTTCTCTAACCGACATGTGTAGACATCATGTGTTGGCAGCCAGCCGATTTTTAGTTACATTTTAGTGTTGGCCGCATAATAAATAAATAAATAAACAGTTTTGTACCTGCCCGAGGGTCCTGTCAGCTGCTGCTCCTCTCGCTTGCTCGTTTCGTATGCTAAAGAGGCTGGGCCTTTAAGTTTTTCTTCCAAATCCGCACAAGTTGTTGTTGTGGCCCAAGTTTTTCATTAATCTTTGGCACTTGTTAGGGATTTGCATACTTGAGTTGTTGTTGACTTCATAAGCAGCCGAAATAAATATAATGCATAAATTTTGACAAACTGTTGAATGAACTGCAGACCGAACAGATACAATTTCGGCCAGAATGAAAATTGCTTTAAACTTTAGTACATTGTAAAAGAAAACTCCGCAAAACAGCAGTAATTTTTGTTTAACAGCCATCCTATAAAAACTATAAAAAAAAGGAGGGCAGTCAAACTTTGCCGCACACATGAAAAGTCTAAAAAAATAAAAAAAATTGACAAACAAAAAACTTTTCATATAAAATACCCGACTCAAAACGGAACGAAATGTTTATATGCCACTTAAATTTTGCTGAGGCAAGCGCAAAAAAAGTTTTTATTGATTTTCTCCGACCATCCTTAACAATTAGTCAAAGACAAAGTCTTGGCTTTAATCCGGGCAATTTGCAGGCTCTACACACACACACACACACACACGCACTAATCATAAATGTTCGAGAAATGCATTTCACACACAGTCAAAGGAAGCTGCACACTGGGAAGACAACTCCTTAAGGGCTTAAGGCCTTAAGCCACGTGGCAAAGTTCTGTAACTGGCAACTGTAACTTGCCATTGCAAATGTCAGGGACTCAGAAATAAGCCTAGCACACACACACACACACACACAGCTGCTCACACATTCATAACAATTTGTCGGCCAAAAAGTGGTCTCTCCGTCTTGCTGGGCAATTGTTATACAACATTTAAGACCATTTTGCATACAAAATCTAAATTAAAATTTGCACCAGCCAGAGAACGTTGCAACCAGGCTTCCCTCCCTTCTCCGTTACGGCCATTACGCAGTCCTCTGTGTGGTTATTTAATTCAGTTGTTGCACTTTTTCTAATTAGTAACCAAGAAGCAAGAAGCAGGCCAAGAAGGGAAGAAACGGTGAGAGGAAAGGCTGTCATAACAAAAAGTTAATTAAACATGTAATTGTGGCCACACAGCAAAAGGCAAAGGTTTTTACATTGAACCAACGACAATGAAGGGCAAGCGAGATGGAAGACTAAATTTTAAGGGAATTGTCGAAGAAATGTTTTTGTTTACAATAAATACAAACGTGCCGTTTCTGCGTCAAGCTAGTTGGGATTTTGTTACGAAAGGATTCTAGGTGCAAGACCATTAGCATGTAAGTTCATAGCTTGAAATAAGAATAAATGATGTGGTTTTGGGCCAAGCATAAAATTCAAAGTGTATTCAAAAGTAACGAGCTTGATTCGCAAACCAACAGATGCATATTAGTAAACAGAGTAAACAAAATATGTTAAGACTATATAAAAATTTGGTTTTTCCTCATGTTACTACGTTACTGTAGCTTTTCTACATGCCGCGTTTACTTGTCTCATTTCTACATGCTGCATGTATGTAGTTTTTCTACATGCCTCAACTATTTACTTTACTCTGTTTACACAAGGAAGTATGGAGAGGATGCTAATGTGGGTAAGGAGGGGAGGAGGGGGCACGGACAAAGTATTTCTTCTGAAAAACGTACAAGTTGAATTTTTTTCAATTACCTTGTCTGGTACTCGACCTCACAACTCACTTATCTTGTCACGGGAATTTGAACATAAAAGCCGGCATCTTAGCCCATATGACTATCCAACACTCGCGCTGCATTGCCGCAAATCACAGTAATAAAGGGAAGCTACAAGCAACAATGAGCGAATAGGATTAAGAATACGTTTTGTGTTGATTTTCCATACATAGTATTCAGCATTTGAACACATGTCACGTGTGAAGAACAGCTCTCTAAATTAATAATGTAACTATTACGTAATGATTTTAAGCTACAATTTTTGTCGTTAGTTTAGAATTTCCCCACTCTCATGTAGGCTTTTAATATCTGAACATTAAAGTAGAAAACCTAAATTTCCGTGTGGTATTCGGATAGTTGAATGTAAAAAGTAGAAATTCTTTGGGAAAAAAACTGATTCTCTCAGCATTTAGCTCTTCTACATGGAAAGGAAACTTTTTTATTTCGTCATGTAGCATTTAGTTTTTCTACATGCCACGGGCAGACTTCCTTCTTTTCGGGCTTTTCTAGTTCCATGTTCGATCATGGCGGTCGGTTAAAATAATGTTCTCTCCAAAGGCGGAAAGAAGGGCGGCAAAAAGAAGGTGATAGGCACCGTCTCGCGCAAGTATTGGAATGATGTCAAGGCTCCTATTATTTCAACCGTACCCAGGGCCAACGCATTGCGTCGCTGGGCCATTTGCAGAGAGATATCGACCCGGAGCGTTCTTTTCGCAAGTTCCTCCTGTTCACTGAGGATGTGCAGGACCGCAAAGTGCTATGCAATTTTCATGGCATGGACCTGGCCACCGAGAAGTACAGGTCAATGGTGTAGAAATGGCAAACGTTCATCAAAGCCATTGTGAAGTCTAAGATCGTAGATGCCTACCTGCTGCGTGTATTTGTAGCATACAATGAACTGTTGCACCTTAGCTGAGCAGATGGGGAACCCGTGCTATCTTGCTATCTTCGTCGGTAATATGGGGCTTAGAGCATACTTATTTAATTTTAATATTTCACGGGTTGTTTTGGTAAAGGGTTAAAGGGTATAGGAAAGCCTATCATTTAGTCTAGGATTGACTGAAAAAGGGGCTGAGGATAGAATAAATAGCAGAAAGGAAAGGTTTGCTTAGAAGGACAAGTCATAGTTCAGGCCACACTGAGGTGCTGCTTCAGTGGCCAATGTTCCCCATCCTACTATGATCGCCAGGGGCAGGTATGAACCGAAGTTTATTGGCGATCCTTTATTATGATTTCCGGATGAAAATATAAGCTTATTCGGACTTCATTATAATTTTAATAATTGACTTTATAATTGATTAGGGTAAGCATAGCAATAGTTCAAATTACTAAAGGGTGATTTTTAAAGAGCTATAGGAAAGTTTTTCAAAAAAAAACACATAAAATTCAGAAAAATGCATGAAATCTATATTTGAATCGATAGTACGGTCCATATAATTTAATGTTTGAAGATTATTTCATGCAAATGTTGACCGTGACTGCGCCTCAAATGGTCCATCCGCTTAGTCCAATTTTGGCATACTCTTTCCAACATTTCGGCCGGTATCTCACGAATAAATGCTTCAATGTTGTCTTCCAATGCGTCAATTGAAGCGGGCTTTTCTGTTTAGACATGAGCTTTGACATAGCCCCACAAAAAATTGTCTAAAGGCGTTAAATCGCACGATCTAGGCGGCCAATTGACCGGTCCCAAACGTGAAATAAAATGTTCACCGAACTCGCCTCTCAATAAGTCCATTGTTGCGCGTGCTGTCTTGTTGAAACCACATGACAAGTCAAGCTCTTGCATTTTGGGCAAAAAAAAAGTTGAATATCATCTCACGGTATCGCTCACCAGTCACAGTTTTGTTACGATTCGCAACATCTTTGAAGAAGTACGGTCCAATGATGCCACCAGCTCATAAACCGCACCAAACTGTGACTTTTTCTGGATGCATTGGTAGCTCTTGCAATAATATTTTCATGGTATGCTGAATTATTGAAGCGGCTAAGTAAAACTAAAGTTCAAATTGCTCCCCCATTCATCATTTTCGACGTTCGCTGTTTCTGAACTTGAAACAAGGCTTTTAAGTAGATTTTTCAACACTAAGGAGATAATAGTTGCGGTTTCAGACTATTTCAAGAAGCACTAAAATTATTTCTACAACGAATGTATTGAAGATAGTTGAAAAAGTCTATACATATATGACGGAGTCGAAGACATTCCGATTATTAGACTTTACCAACTCGTATGATTCTTACATTATACGGAGAGCAGTGAGTCTCTGCGTGTGTTTTCTCTCATTACTTATCAAGTCAACAACTTTGACATACGATCACACACATTAGAGCCACACACGGTCAGCTTCCTATAATTGGCATCTCTAGATAGCACATCACTAGCAGTTCAAATATGCCGCTCAATATGACTTATCCCATCTCCGACACGGCCATTCTGACAAACTACACGTCCTCGTGTAGCCAACACAATAATGTTTGGTACATTACTTTATTAACTAAGCAATTCTTCAAAAGTTTTCTAACCGTCATTTCTCTATTTCTGCCATCAAAACTGACCAGGCCCATCTACAAGCTTCGACACATCAGCTTCGACAACCGTACACAACAGTTTCGAAAGCTTCCTTACTGTCTCTTTCAACAGCTTCTCACTGTCTCTTTCAACAGCTTCCTGGTTTTAAAAAACATTTTGTAATCTTGAAGGAAAATCCGGCGGTTGTAAGAGCATCTGATACAATTGTAGTCTTTCAGGCGCTACTTCTTCAGTTGGGACCACTAGCAATATGTCGTCTATTTAAACGATGACTAAGAATAAGCAAGATCGCCCAAAGTATTCGTCACTGCCCTTTGAAAACAAAGCCAAAAACTCATATTGTCCGTCAGGGGTCACAAAAGCAGTATAATCGGTAGAATCAGGATGCATAAGGACCTGATAATATTCGCTCATCATATCTAAACAGATTAAATACTTTGCACCACTAAGTCTTGCTATCTGATCCATTATTAGGGGAAGTGGAAATCTATCGGCAATTGTGTTTGCATTAAATTTTCGATAGTCAACACAATGTAACAGAACCATTCTTCTCTTTACCAACAAGACTGGACTAGCATATGGTGAACTTATGGGTCTAATAACTTTTGTCTGTATCAACTGCTGAACTTGACTATCTCCCTATCACTAGGGCAGAATCTGTATGGCTGCCTTTGTACATTCTTAGTTGGCTCAACTAGTCTTAGTGACATTTCGAGGCGATTCCAATGCCTTTTAGAGCTATACCTCTATTGACCCTTTTACCCATTAAATTATTGGCAATACCCTCCCTAATCAAGAAACATTCTGCTCCAGAATGGAAAGTGATTGGAAAGTTCTCACCTCGTTGCAGCACATTTGTTTTTGGCTCTTCTCATAGCTCACAGCTCTATACGCTTGCTTGAGCGCGATCCAACTCCAGTTCCAGCTCCACAATCGTTCTTCGGACATTGTGGGAAAATGTGACCTCTTTCCTTGCATTGATAACATATAACGTTGGCCTTCTCATCCTGCTGGTTTGCTTTGTTCCGGCGACAGTCCCTCGGCTCCATAGACCCACTATGATCCCTTTTGTATCTGCATTCGTTCGCCTTATGTTCCAGCTTATTACAAGAATAACATCTTATCTGCTTATCTACCTTGGTGCGTTTGCCGCCATTTTCCTCGTCCGGAGAGTTATGTCGCCTCTTATCCGACGTGAAGACTTGCAACTCCGACTGCAACTCACGTCTGTTGTGCACATTCGACGTATAAACTGTTCTTTGCAAACGTCGATCGAAGCTGGCCAAAAGTTCCTTTTACAACCAATACCCCAACTTTTTTTTTTTTTCTTTTTATCCTTTTGTTTTAAAGAAGTCACCATCACGAGATTATAGGCGAGACTTTTTAAATAAGAACAACTATACTGCAAATTTGATGCTGTCTTCCATTTTCTGTAATATGATTAGTAGCTTTATAAAGTGTATTATTTAGAACTGTTTTTTTTTAATACGAGAAAATTGTACAAAACTCAACAAGGTCTAAATATATTCCATATTTGGTCTGAAAGTTCTTTAAAAAAAACTTTGCTTTTTTAATTTAAAAAGCTTGAAAAAATGTAAGCCAAATCAGTGAAAGTCTTTTATGCTCAGCATAAAGATTTGTGGAAATTTTCATTTTTCAAAATTCAATCCGATAAAAAAAAATCTTCCACCAGGCACTTCAAAGTCTTATGGGTTGACTAGGCAACTAGGGCAGGAGCCCTTTTTGTCCTCGTCCTCGCCTCCCACTTCCCCGCTCTGTCTTCCCTTTCAATAATTTTTCTCTTTGTCCAACTGTTGCCTGGAAATCCCCATGCAAATGTCTTGGGCAAAGGGATTCAAAGCGAACACTCCTCGGGACTCGAGAAAATTGTGAACTTGGGCTACTTTATGTCTGATTGTCTGCTCGACAAGCTTTTGCGGGTTAAAAAAAAATATTATGTCACGGCTTTGTACCTTTTTTGATAACCATATTTATGCCCGCACAGTCGGTGGGCGTGCTTTGAAATGACGGATAACTTTCGTATGGAAGAGGCTGGGCTGCCTACGTGCATTGTATGGCTAATAAAGCAAAAGCCTCCCGGACATACAGCAGCCCGGAACAATGCCAGCCGTAACTATGGGCGAAAAGTGATATAATATTTTTACTGCATACGCCAAGGGGCTGGGGCAACGTTATATTGGACACTTTAAGCGTAAGGGGTAGGTGTTGACTGAAGAGAAACATGGACATACAATATGCCTTTTCACACCTAAGCGTGATATCACAACAAAAACGGCGACAACAATGCGGTGGGCTTCCATGCCAACTGCCTAACAAAGGCAAAAAAGCATGGACGATGAACGGCGAACAATGCAGTCGGCGGGTGTGAATAAATCTGTATTAATTTTTATTAAAAAAACCTCGATAAAAACATATTTATTGTGTGTTTGAACCCCGGCTACTTTAAGTGTGACCAGCTACAATTTGCACACTTTCCTTGAAAAGTTTAACATTTTTAACTCGCTTATATTAGCTTCACGTGTATGTATGTAAATATTTAAGAGCGCTAAAAAGTATGCTGCAAAAATCGAGTCCAAACTTCAGCCCACAAGTATGCTGCAACCAACATGCTGCAAACATTTTTAGTTCGATTTGCTATTAAAGCATGTTTTTTAGTTTTTTAAACTATATTTTATTATTTCGCTCAAGCTTACCCAGAACTTTTTGTTGTAAACATTTTTGTAGAATATCTTTTTGTAGAATGTTCTAAATGGCCAGCCCTTTACATATTTAGCCATCAATGCTGGACAGAACAAAAGCCCAGAGTACCGAGGGCCACATTTAGTTGGGTCTGTTTCAAGCAATTAGAACTGTGGTTAGCCGCGACTTAATGCTGGTCAAGTACTCGTCGTCTTCCTAGGTTAACAATAACAGTTTTACAATTCAATTTCGCTTTTATTACGCTGGAATTTTCAGCTGTTGTAGTAGTTGGACTTGTAAAGCCCGCCTCAACCACGGCTCTTGCTCTCCCCCTATTTTATTGCTTCAAATTGTTTGTAGCCATTTCGCATTTGTGCCGCCCGGCTGCGCATCAGCGACGTAGAAACATTTAACTTTGTGGAACATGACGACAAAAAAAAAACAGAAATAGAAAAGAAAACATAGCCGAGCAACTAAAACCAACTACACTTAAAAAAAAAACTCAAAACTAAAACAGCGCGGCGACAGCAGCAAAAAAAGTTGTCAACTCTCTTCACACACAGGAGCAGGAGCTGAAGTAGAGTTGCAGTTCAAGTCAAGTTTCGCAATGGGCCACGAGGAGGACATTGTAAACGGGGCAAGTGAGCACACAAAATGGGCAAAACAGAAGAAAAAAAACACAGAAAATGAAGAACACTAAAAGCACATTTCAGCTTGAACTCCCACAGCGAAACGGGCCAAATGAAATTGCCAACGTGAAAGTGTAGAAAAATGCAGGCTCGGGGGGAATGGACCAGGCAGAAGGGACAAAGGTGGTTCTTGTCGTGCGTTCGCCGCCTGTTAAACTGTAAAGTAAACGTACAAAATGTTAAATCAAAGCTAAACAAAAGAGGCGTAACGGGCAACACAGCGGAGAGACTTTTGCCACTGGCTTAAGGTGCAAGCCGGGAAGGGAAGTTGGCGATGGCGAAACCATTGCCCAGCGTAAGTATATAGGAAAGGGGTAAATTAAGGAAAGAAAGGGCCTCAAAATTTGTCCTGAGTTTTCATTAGACTAAAATTTCCTTAGTTGCTTTGCATAATTAATCTGGAAAATCCAGCTCTAATATTCTAAGTTTTAAATATTTGAGTTTGTTTTTTAGGAGTCCGTTTGGAGGGGATTCGATTTATATGCTTATCTAACTGAAAGTGTGTATGTTTGCATGTTTGTTTAACAATCAACAAAAATGGTTAAAAGGATTTGGATGGAATTTTGTAAACAAATTGTTAATAACTTGAAATATAAAATAGACTTTTTACCTTTCTCTTAATGGTAAAAAAATCATCAAAATGTAGACTAGAAAGAAATAAGATTTAGGCATTCTAAAATTGTAATTTTGTGATTTTCTTAACTATGTCATGAAAACGAAAGTCTAACATAAGTGTAATGAGAAGTCAAGAAACTTCTTCTTTAGCGGAGCTCAGGAGAATGCAACAGGTAAGCCTTAAAGCCGATCGGTGAGCTACCGAAAAGTCAAAAGAGGCGAGCAATCGACGGCAGCAATTTGCTAAAAACACATTGCATCCCAGAGTGCTTCTGAGACTCCGGAGCAATCGCAAGCTCGGCCCGATAAATAATATAAGCAGCTGGCCAGATTGAGTCCTGCTGAATCGCCTTAACAGGCGAGCAATCGATGCCAGCAAGTTGTTGCGTCCATAGGCCAAAAATAAAAAATATCAGAAAATATTTGGACAAAATGTAAGAATGTCTCTTTAATGTCTATCTGCTTAATGGCAAACCGGTTTTTTGGAAATCAACGGGACTTTCTAAAAAGCATACACGTCTCCGCTGCTATTTCACAACAAAAGGAATTCAAAGTGATATCGATTAAATAGTTCCGTTTTGTAATTTTAAATGGTTTTTAAAGGTAATTTTAGTTAATTTAATAAAAGCCATCTTGTGTTCTAGTTATTTTGAAAAAATCTTTAGTTAATTCGTTTTGGTAATCATGTGTGCGTCTTTATTAGTTTACTAAAGTTTTAAGTTCCCCCAAGATCCCCCGTTCTTCTTTTCATTTTAGTCTGATAATGCAAAATTAAAATTGAATTCTCATATATAACCCTTTTCCAAGGAATTTCCTAGCTCTTTTTTTTTGTTCTCTCTTTTTGGTTCTATTTGAATTAGTTCTTTCTTTTAGTCCTCTTATTTACACTTTTTCTTTTTTTTTTTTGATATTTAGAGTCCTCTTACTACTAAGTTATACCGAATCCCTTTAAAAACCAAATAGACTTTCATAAAAATACTTTATGGACAACCATAGAATGCACCCAAATACCCATCTCAAAGCTTCTAAGTTATTTTTTCACTTTCTTTTCATCTAAAAACTAAACCTTGACTTTTGCCACTTTGGCATTCCGCTACAAAACACCCGAATTCCTCTGAACTCAAGCTCGATTATAATTTCCTTGTACTACCTTCCTCCCTTCATAAAGTATTATTTGTCCTGATATCATAAAAAATCCTTAGTGAATTAAGAACAAAAACAAAACATCAAACTGTTTAGGAGAAATACACGAAGTCAAAGTCCTGACACAGTTGACGTGGCAAAAAATTGGAAATAAGCTTGATCTGCATGCAAGTAGAAGCATACGGGGGGCAGAAAGAGGGATACCCCAGCTACTAAAACACAAAAATGTATAATTTCTTAGGATCCTTTTAGGTCGATACACTTTTCCCAGCGATGTTCAATAGCTTCGATACCTTTTTTATAATAAGAACTGTGAAGCTCTTCAAAATAGGCATTAGCCTCGGACTCCACCTCTTCATTGTTGCCAAATCTTTTTTCTCCGAGCCGTTATTTCAAGTTTGGAAATAAGAAATAATCAGAGGGCGCTAAGTCTGGCGAATAAGGGGCGTGAGGTAGCAATTCAAATTTTAATTCATTAATTTTAGCCACTGCAACGGCAGAGGTGTGAACCGGCGCATTGTCATGATGAAACAACAAACGCGGCACCCATCTTGCGCATAACTTTTTCATGTCCAATTTTTCGGCCAATATGCGATGTACAGCACTTTTTGAAATGCCTACGCATTCAGCTAACTCACGAACTTTCAATCGCCGGTCACTCAATACACATTTTTTAATTTTGGCCACCATTTCTGAAGTGGTCACCTCATTTGGACGCCCATTACGATGTTCATCTTCGCAGCTCAAACGACCTCGCTTAAACCCAGCCACCCAATATTTTATTGTTGTAAACGAGGGAGCAGAATTACGTAAGGTAGAATCCAGCTCCTTGTATCACATAACGATGACCAATTTTGTCCACGTTTGCAAATCAATAACAATCGTTCTCTATTAAAATCGACAAAAAAAAACTGTGCAAGGAAAAGGCACCAAACTTCAAACTTAAGCTCTTAATAGTCGGAACTTCCCCTTTTTTTAAATTTTTGGTGAACATTTTCCAACACTACTGTGCTAGGTCGGCCATTTCTGGGACGGCCCTCGTAAAATGTGCCACGATTTCTTATAAAGGGTATTTGAGTGACATTTTCTGCATCGAAATAAATGTGTCTTGCTGAAATGGAAACTACTATGGCTTAGTTTCCAACAACTATTACTACACAGAGAAAAAAAGGATAGTAATTGATGATCCACTGGATGATTTTGGTAATCATTTGGAATGAATATTTTTTAATGTTTTTTTTTGGATAAGTTGATCTTAGATTTTCATCCAAAAGAGCTGAAAATCATCAAAAGGATATGAATAAGTGATACAATGACAAAAAAGAATATCAAAACATCCTTTCCAAATGGATTTTGTTCACTACATATAATTTACGACCTTTCTAACGTTTAACCAGCTAGTCTATATGCATAACATAAAAAAAGGTTTAAGCCTTGTTCTAACGAATACGAAATCCATGTTCACCCCAAGAGCGGGCTCGAAAATATTTATTCAAATTTAGCAGTTTAAAACAAAATAGTTGTGCCACTTATAAATTTTGTTAACCGCAACTTTTCAGTTTCAATAATTCGACCTTTAACCTTTGCTCAACCCATATCAAATTCCCATTTGGTCCCGCATTTAATTTCCACTGAATTACTGTCTCGGTGCGTGCGCGCGTGTGTGTGTGTGTGTGTGCTTCAGCCATTTCCATTAAAATCAAATCGAAATTAGACACACAAAGACCATTAATCTTTGCACCCCCCCTGTTATCAGGGCTAGCGCATAAGGCTCAGGCGGAGGGCAGAGGCAGGGAAAATATGTAAGCGGGCTAATCTGGCAAATGCAATCTATACAAATGCCTCATGCGTGCCTGTGCGCGTCTGTGTGTGTGTGCGCCTATACAAATTATATATTTTTGCCAACATTTTAAATTGCAAAATTGTCTGTGGCCAAATCGGTTTTTATTTCTGGCAATTTTCAGCGTTTATGCGATTTTTTTTGGCCAGTCGTTTATGGCCTTTTATGTGGCTTTATCCACTGGTTTTTGTATATATGATTTTAATTTGATGTTTATCAAGGCTGCCCACATAAGTAGGAGCTGTGTTTAATTTTTCACTGTCAATTACATTTCCAACTCAAATACAAAATGGGTCGAACGGGAGGCGCGAGCTGCTTTCCAGTAGTTTCGCCTCAAATGTCATTCAGATTAAATTTTGCGTGAAAGTAGCATTTTGAAAAGCGGCGGCAGAGGAAGCGAAGCAACAGTCGTGGACGTGCCACATCCTCCCCACCACCCGCCCCCTACAACACAACAGACGAATATGAGGATAGTCCGCACGTGACGCCCGCTCGAAGCTGAGGGCTTAGGCTTCTTTCTTTTCTTTATTTTGTTGTACGGTACGCACTTTGCTTTAAACAATTGTTTGCCTTTGCCTTTGCTTTGGTGCTTTAGCGACACCGACGCCTCTTTGTCTACTCCCACGTGTCCTGTTGTGTGTGTGTGTGGGTCTTAGGTTTTATCCTTTTTACATTTGTTTGGCCTACTACCGAAATGTTTGCTTGTCTGCCTCGTTTTGGCAGAGTTACGATTAAATGAATGTTAAGGATTTGTCGGCGTTTAACTGTCGTCTTTTGTATTTGTACAAGCGAAAAGGTTTCCATGGCTTTGTGCGAAGTCCCCATTGAAAAGGAGACACGTCTGTGTTTGTTTATGTAATGGTTATGATTTGATTATGCGACATAGCTTAAGCACAAGACATTCAATTCGTCTCCAGTGCTGTAGACCAAACCATTTTCATGAACCCTTGAAAACTAACCACATTTAACGTATCCAAGAACAAGCAAAAACGATTTAAATTTCCATTTCTTGCCTGATTCGTTTTAGTTTCAGGCTTAATTCAAAAATATTTAAACAAAGAAGGCGCTAGTGTGGCTTAAAGTGCGTTTTAAAATCTTTCAACTTATTTTATTTCTTATTCCTCGTCCGAAATGACGTTTGTTGAGGCAACACCTGGGATTTTGTAAAGGGGAAGGAAAAGTTAACTTACTTATAATTTTAACTTTATAAACAAACTAACAGCGAATTCTACACAGAAAAGGAATGGTTCGTAAATTTCACCAATTTCATAGTTATAAATGCTCCAACCAATATCTTGAATTGAATTTACTGTGGGGAACAATAAAAATCAGGGAAGCAAACCACTCCGAAATAAGGACTGGTTCGGTTCAGTGGTTCAAACAGTTTTTAAACCTCCGGTTCGGTTCACTATGAATTTGGTTAGCTTAACCGCGAATTCGGTTTGGTACAGCGGTACGCTCGTTATTATTTAAAAATTTAAAGTATATCCGTTTCAAAATATTTTCCAAATATTTCGACTTTTTGCTTACATACAAAGTCGAATTCTTAAAAAACATTTGAATAGCATCGAAAAATTATTTTTGGTCTCCGTCCAGAAAGATTTCACTTCAAAGATATGCCAAATATGTAAAATAGGATTCTTGAATAGAACAAAAGAAATACTTACCGTGCCCTTACAAACGTTAACTATCGTTTATGAAAATAAATTCCTGGCTAACAACTGAGAATTGAGAGTGAAGGGAAGGATACTTACACAAATCAATTAGCAACTTACAAGAAGAAATGCAGTCTAAACAGGTATAATAAACGGTCGGCGGGCTATGGCAAGAGATGTGAGGGATCACATGCTTTAAAATGGTTGACAAATCATTCGCAAAGAATACATCAATCATCGTCATCATCAATCATCGCCAAGGTTCAGTTCGAATCTTAATTTTACCGAAAGTCGGATAAATCGTAGGTTAGAGATCTGATAAAATATCCCAAAATGACAGGTATCATTGTCGAAAGGTAGGCGCTTCACGTCTTAAAACTCGTCATTGAAGTGAACCGAACCATTTTTACATTTAGCATGTTAAATGGTTCGGTTCGGTTCACGAGTGCAAAACAACGGTTCAAAACCTGTTTACATCTCTGGTAAAAATACTGTAAAATTGACGAAACAAATAACGCAATGATTAAAGTAGCACAGTAGACCAACCAACCAATCAACCAAAATGACAGTTGAAAATGCTACAGCCAACAAAAATGGTAAAAACGTCGGCCCAGACCGACTTTGATTTATATGGTGTGGTATATGTTACAAGATTTAGAAATTCTATTGTTTGGTGCGCGTTGCTGTATGAAAGTATTTCATTTATTGTTGGTTTAAGGAATTTATTTCTATTGTGCTGGTATTGTGGACAATCTATTAGGATGTGGGAAATGGAAAGGGTTGTGTTGCAAGTTGTGCAGATCGGTGGAGGAGTTTTGTTAAATATAAAGCTGTGGGTTAGATTGGTGTGGCCCAATCGAAGTCTTATGAATTTTACTGCGTCATTTCGTGAGATGTTTAAGGCTGGGAATTTTTGATTAGGGTGTTTGTTTGGATTTATCTGCTGATAATGTGGTGAGGTCTTAGTTCAAACAGTCTCATCGAATGCTTGTGACATGTTGCTTACATATATACTGATGTCTGTAAGGTTGAAATTGTTTTGAGTTGTTAGAGGGAATTTTTGTGCTTTTCTGGCTGCTTCGTCTGCTAGTTCATTACCAACTATATTGCAGTGTCCGGGACCCATAGTAGTGACAGTTTGGTTTTCTTTGAGTTGAGAATTTTCCTGATGGAGCTGGTATAAAAGTTTTGGCTATTGGTGTTTGTATTGATTGTAACGAAGAGAGAGAGTCGGGCATATTGTGAATTTTCCCTTCTGTTTGTTGGCGTAGTTACAGGCTGTTAGGATGGCCGCAATTTCAGCGGTGAAGATAGATGAGTGTAGGGGTAGTGTCTGGTATGTAACTATGTCCGTTTCTGTTGTAATGCTGTAGAATACTCCATTAGAGGATTTGGAACCATCTGTGTATAAAAATGTTCGGTTGTTTGAGGTGTTTTTAATTTCTCTGAATTTCTGTTGGTAAGTTATTTGAGGGGTGTTTGATTTCAGTGAGGTGTGGAGGGAAGTGTTTATGCATGTGTTATCAAACAGCCAGGGGGAGTCTTTTATGGTTGGTATCGGTGATATATTGATTTTTAAGTTTTTTAAATTGTTCTATTGTGTCATAAATGAAGGAGGGAATTTTGGGTATTCTTTTTGACTTGTCTATTTTTTGTATATCTGTTCAATCGGTGATTGCTTTGAGTTCATAACAATTTTAAAGTTTTTTGAGGGTTGTAAGGGTGGTTCTGTATTCGACCGGTAGGATATTTGCATCGTAGAGTAGGTTGTGGATTGGTAGTGCGGAATGCTCCAAATGCGAATCTAATTGAGGAGTGGTAGATGGTTTTTAACTTGCTCAGAGTAGACTTAGGTGCTTTACCATAAAGATAAATGCCGTAGTCAATTTTGGACATTATTATTGATTTTATAACGTATATTATAGTGATCGTGTCGCAGCTAAATTTTCTGTTCGATAAACATTTTATTATGCTAAGTCTTTTGGATAGTTGTTTAGTGAGGTTTTCAATGTGATTATTCCATCTGTATTTTTTTGTTATTGTAAGTCCCAGAATTTTTAAGGATTCTACATTTTGTAGCGAAAATTTGGTAGATTATAGCTGTAAGTTCGACTGTCTTTCGACAGATATGAAGGTGCTTGCATTTAGGTACTGAGAGTGATGCACCAGAGTAGTTGCACCACTCATCAATATCATTGAATAACAAGTCAATGTTTAATATAGGCTGGTTTTTTTTATTCTGTGTATTATCGTATAATTGTCAGCGTAGGCAGTAAATTCAATGCTTTTGTGGTTGGCTATTATATTGTTGAGTTTATTATAGGCTATGGATAAAAGAATTACTGACAGAGGAGATCCCTGCGGTATTCCGTTTTCGAGTGGTTGGGGGTTGGAGAATGTGTGGTTGGTTTGAACTGTAATTTTTCTATTAGTGAGAAAGTTGGTTATGTAGTTGAGCATTTTGGATCCTATTTTCCATTTTAAGAGCTCGTCAGTGATGGAATGGATTCCGACTCTATCAAATGCTTTTGCAAAGTCAAGTGATATAACCGAAATGTGGTTTCTAGTTGAAAGGGCTGAAGTGGTCTGATAATCTAGCATGGCTAGAGAATCAGACACCGACTTACCCTTTCTAAAACCCATTTGTCGACTATCAAGTAGTTTGCCGTTAGAAGCTAACCACCATAGTCGCTTGGAGATAATTTTGTCTAGTACCTTGGCGATGCAAGAGTTGAGAGATATAGGGCGGTACGAATTGATGGAAGTTTTGTCGGAGCTAAATTGTTGTGGAATATGTGCTATGAGAATATTGTTAAAGAGGTTGAGGAGTCGTTGTAATAGGTTATGAGGCAGGTTTTTGAGCATAGGGTAGCTTATTCGGTCTCGTCCAGGGGTTTTTCCTTTTAATTGGTTGATTGCTGCTAACTGTTCACACGTAGATTTGTTTTTGCTTTTTTGCGAGTTTTGCTTTGTGTGTTTGTTTTTAAGCTGATAAGCACTTGCACTAGCACTTGCTGTTGTTCGGTAGTCACACGTCTTTACTTATTGAAGCTTGGAGTGGTACTGCATCGACAAATTTTACATCATAAAGTATATATATTCTTGATCAGCATCAACAGCCAAGTCGATATAGCCATGTCTATATGATGCTAGGGTGCGTTTTTTAATGGCAAAATTGAAATTTAGCAACGGCGCCCCCAAGAAAGGTTCCTTTTTTCATTATAGATAATAAAATTTCAAAAAAAAAAAAAATGCTTTAAAATATAAGTATACGCCCCGAATTCTACATCGAATTTCCAACAATAAGATCTGTCCCACTTGTCACTTTTGAAATTCTGGCAAGGTATTCGATTTTGCTAAGAAAATTTCCCAATTTTGTCATAAGCTCGACAGTCGAATGCGTTAAGATGCTGACTTTCGTGATTAGTACGAGAGTAAGAGGTCCCGAGTTCAATTCCCAGGCAAGGAACTAAAGTTAAATTTAATTTATTACTATTTTTTTTAAATTTTATTTAGAAAGTAAAAAATGGTACTAGAACATGCCCAAGTCAATCAAAAAGCTCGCACAAAGTATTCATAGCCTGACAACCTCTGTTCATTATTTAAGAAAAAGAAACAGGATTACACTTGGGTTTGGGGAAATGGATATCGAAAGGTATCTTCAACACAATACATGCTTTGACCAACGCCACATGTTAGTCCTCCACGAAGTTCTCCAAATAATTTTTGTCTTAGTTTTTGGTCTTCTTTGAATACATTTTTCAATTGTGTGCTCGATTCTCGAATGTACCTTTAAGTGTTATGAAACATGTCTCAAATCAAAGTCTTAAGAGTAAGTTTATTCCACCAACATTTTTAGTGTAAATCAACGTTTTTTTTGGTATCATCCCTTATGCTTTGCAAAATTTAGCTTAAATCAGAGTAACCTTTTGAAAGTTCGAAAACATTTTGTTTTCAACTAAAACGCCAACTAAAAAAATACACAAAGTTGAAAGGCTACACTGCGTATGAGTAATATCAAAAACTTTGGAGACCCGTCGCGTCCAATAAAACATAACTTTGTGAATTTTTTCTCTTTTCTCGGTAATTATTCACCAAAAACTAGCAAATAAGGGGGCGCCAGTATGAACTTAATTTTTCCATTCACAAAAAAGCGCCCTAATGAACACCTAGATCTCGGATACTAGAAGAGCTTAAGCGACCAAATTTTGTATGTAGACCCCAATTATCCCTACGCAAACCAAGTTTATTTTAAATTTTTGTCCACGCCCCCTCCAGACCCCCACAATGAAAAAATGTTGAATAACTCCAACAATTTTAAAGATATCAAACAGTGTAGTGTATGTGCCTAATTTTTACAATCGCTGAAATTTTCATTAAGATCGGATAATAAATGGCAGAGTTATAAACGTTATAAAAAACGTTGCATACTGTTTGGCGACACATTAAGATTAAGTTCCCTGATTCTGAATGATTTTTGTATGCTAAACACGAATCTGTTTCACGTAATTTGAGTTTAAAGTTGGTTAAAATGCTTCTTTTACCCTTTTTAGGCACCTTAACTATAGCTTTAACTCTTTTTGATATTATCCTAAAGAACTTTGCTTCTTAGATTTAAAATAAACTATCCCAAACATTTTTGCTATTTTTTTAAGCGAAGATATAACATTTTGAATGCATGTGCTCAAATCTATTAAAGCGTCTACTGCCCAAGAATATGCTATGCAAAACCACTCTAGTTGCCTAGTCCTTTGAGTTGGATTCCTTTGAAAATTTTCAACAATTTCCATTGCATATGTATGCGACAAAATAAGGTCATTTTAAGCGCATGTATTCAAAATAGTATATCTTCGCTTAAAAAATCTAAGACATATTTGGGATATTTTATTTTAAACAAGAAAGAATGTCGGTCAAGCCCGACTATAACATATTCTGTACCTGTGAAGTGCTGCCCATCACCGTTGCGATCGGTGCTGCCCATAATTGTTTGATTTCCGATCCGATGTTTACCATTCCTTTGCCGGATCGATAAATAATCTTGATTACTAAATATGTCCAGAAGGAACGAACCTTCTATCTATAAAACTGTGGGAGATATTACGGTTTTTCCAATTTGTGGTGGCGAGAGGGGGCGTAGCAAAAATTGAAAATAAAGATCTGTTTGTTCATACGGACAGACAGACAGAGAGATGGACGGACAGACGGACATGGCTAGATCGACTCGGCTGTTGATGCTGATCAAGCATAGGTTTACTTTATGGGGTCGGAGATGCTGCCTTCTGCCTGTTACACAATTTTCCACAAACTTAATATACTCTGGTTACCTCTGGTACTGAGTAAAAAAAGCTAAGAAACAATACTTTACTAAAAAAATTATGTGAGTGTATACAATAGTCCCTAAAAATGGTCAAAATTGGCATTTTATGAAATTTTAAGCAAATTACCAAAAATCTAGAGGTGATGGACCATTTCCGAAAAAAGATTCATGCTCAGCACACAAAGATCACGTAGAATCATCATCAGTCCTTCAAAATACTTGACCCTGTTGCCTAGTGTAATTAATTATTTAAAAGGGTTGGTAATGATTCTAGATGATTTTAGTGTGCTAAGCACGACTGTTTTTTCAGAAATGGTTCATCACGCCTAGATTTTTAATAATTTGAGCTTTAATTTTCTAAAAGTGTCTACTTTGACCCTTTTTATGAAAGTTTTGTGGAGTTCCTTTTCTTAAAGTACTTCTTCTTTACTTCAAAATCAACTTTTCCAAGCAATTCTACGATTTTTTTAACCGAAGATATACCTTTTTGGATTTGGCTTTAAATTTGTATAAGAATTTAATCTAAATTCCTAGCCAACTATAGTGATTTTGCATAGCATATTATTAGGCAGTAGACAATTCAATGAAATTTAACACATGTATTAAAAATGGTATATCTCCGAGTAAAAAAATCATAAAAATGTTTAGGATAGTTTACTTTAAGCCTGACGAGTAGTACTTTCTGATGATATCAAAGATAGTTTAAACATTAGTAAAGGCAACCCACTAACAGTGACGAAAAAGGGTCAAAAATACAAAACAGAATAAAATACTGTACTCAGGGCAGGGAAGAATGGTTCGTGGGGTACTGTTCAAAGCGATAATACGATAAATGCTTTGTGGTGAACCGTAATTACGCTTTCCGAACAGTGAAATATTATAAAATTTATAAAATCCTGGAAATATAATGTAGTCTATATTGTAGTAGGATAGAGACGATACATTCAATGACTCATGGTCACCCTAACGGCTATTTCCTTTAACATTAACATACTCATAGCGTTATGGTACATAGTCATCTCTTTCTCGCATACACCTTGATATAAGACTACTCTGTAAAAAGACTGTAACGTGTATTGAGCAAGAGACGCCGCTAGATCATTCTATTGTAAGCCGTTGTAGAGAATGAAAGTGTAACTTAAATAAAAGAACATCAAAAGAGACTAAACTAAAAGTATAACCTGACTCGTCTTTCCTCTCACAATATTTATCATATAAATTAGGTCTTTTTTGAAATTTTTTCGATTTAATGATTCGTCAGTCATAAGTTTGCTTAAAACATTCTGGAAGCTCTAGTTTACTATCTTTAGCATTCGTCTTCCATGGTATTTTATCAAGGTTCAGTAATATAACAATCATTGTTAGTAGTTAATTGTTGTCTTAAAAAGAAGTTTCTTAATTATTTAACGATATTGTTACCATGGGAAAGCCTTAGCTTAAAATGACGCCAAATCATTAGATCAGGAATAATTTACTACTTGATCGGCAGAACATTTTTTCGATAGTTCTTTTTATTTGACCTACAGTTTTGGAAAGTTTATAGTAGATTCTTCACACTGGTATTAATTGATCAACAGAACCAACTTCCCATATTGTGCAATGTAATTTGATTGGGCTATTTATAACTTAAAAGTCATCGACCATTTCAATGCACTTAACTTAACATTGAACTGTTATAAAACTTTTAAAATTAATTGTCATAACTTTGTCTTCTAGTTGACTTTATACAAAACTGTTTGCCTTCGTGGAGCTCTTAGAGCAGGTCGTTACTTCGTACTGAAACAATCGTCTTTCGAAACAAACATTTTGATAAATTCAATCTCCCAAATCGACTTTCGCTATGCATAAATACTTGAATAACATTGCACTATAAAATTCGTATTACATTCATTCCGCCCGCCGGCGACAGTCGTTCACATTCAAACTAAGCCATAACTGTGGCCGGAGGAACGTCAGCAGCGACGGCCGTAACAATAACAGTAACAGTTTCAGTTGCACAAGTTGGTACATTTTGGTACATTGTATGCCATGGCAATTGCCAGCCCCGCACGACTGGCGGCTTTTAAATTTTAATTAACTCAACGGAACGAAGGCTCAAAACCCAAATCCAGCAGCTCGGGAAGCCAAAAAAAGCAACACAAAGTTATTATTTATTTCATGTTATTTTGTGCTGTTTCAACGCGCCACAAATGCCCGTCGAGTTTGGGGCCAGTGACTTGGCTGCTGCATCTGCAGGCCATGTTCATTTATTTATGAGCATTTTACACAGCCAGTGCACAGACAGCCGGCTAGAGCGCCGAAAATTATGCAAATTTTTTCCCAGTTATTTTTCCGTAAATTCTTCTTGACCTGCCAGACTGACTGAGCTGGGGTTCCATTTGGTTGCATGTCTTTGTGTTTCAAAGTTCAACTGTTGTTATGCAGTATGTAAGTATGTAGGTGGCCCCTTGGTCGTTGTCCTTGTCAACGCAGCTTTTGTGCGATGCCTGTGCCCGGGTCTATGGCTGTGCCTAGAATATATAACCCAACAGGCCAAAACAACAAACTGGAAACTAGTCCTGCCGCTGTCCTGTGGTCTCTGGCACATGCAAAATTCCAACATTGTTGTTCAGGCAAGCGAAACCCGACAAGCGAGTTGACTCAAATTGCATTTGCTGTCCGGCAACAATATTTTTGTTTTGCTTTGCCTACAAAATAATGTGGCTAACCCTCATGTTCAGTTTTCTATTCTTTTGTGTGGTGATATTGAAAGCAGCGTTAATCTCTCATTTGGCTTTCGTGTAAAACTACAAATATGAACAATATTATGAGAGCCAGATATTGCTCGCTGTTCGTTTTGCTGGTAGTTCATAAACATAAGTATAAAAGTATTTGGTTTTATGATCCGACTTATTGAAAATAAATATTTTGTGTGGGTGACTTACAGTCACGAGGCATAAATGTGAAATGTGCTTTATAACTGGGATGCCCTTAAGCCGTTATATATTGAAATATGCGGAAGTATTTTATGTGGGTCCCTTCCATGTACATTGCTTGTATTCACCGATCAATTTGCTGCTTTGCGATGTAAATGGGGCCATGCCTGCTAGGACCAGCGCAGCGTCTTTGGAGACGGTGCGGAAAACGCACCACACTCTAAGTGCGCGGTATGCAGACTTGCAGTCCCGGTTGGACGTGGGTACCACCATTGCAGCTACCCATATCAGTATAATTGACTTCACCACGCTTGCGATCAACATCCTTCGCTGACAAGGTCCGCCGATATTGGACATCATTCCCGCTAATGCAGTTGAGATCCGGGCTTCTTTGTCGCCGGCATACATACGTCTTTTGGGCTCCAAATATAGCCTGTTATCTACCGGATAAGCATGATAAGCTCCGGATGGCTCGTTCGTGCTCTTGCGACTTCTCCCAAGTCTTTACCGACTAAGATAACTGCAATTTCGACGAATCTCACGTTTGTACAGCCTTTCGCGAGTCGCAACACTGCGTAGATTATCACATTCCATATTATTGGACCTACCACCAATCCTTGCAGTATCATTCAAGAATACTCATCCTGAGCGCTGTCTTTCGAAGCCTCTTCGACGCTTCAGGGTACTTTGAATTAGTTTATGCTGCGTAGTTGCTATAAAGCAGATCAATTGTTTTGCGTAAGCTACAACTGTAGAAATTTGCTCCATCCAGCTTCTTTTGAATCCGAATTGGCGCTCACAATGGCTCTAAGCTTAGCTCATGGCTTTGTGCATCGAGTCTAAGCAGCACAAAAGAACATTATTTCAGCGTTATCTTGTATCACTGACCCAGTCTGTACCTGTGCGTCCTTCATTCATACCCATGCCCGTAAGTTCCAAAGCCGTTTCTCCCAATCTCTTAGCTTATGCAGCTGTTGAGCTTCAAACAAGAGAAAGGGACCTAAAGTTTAACGCCGAATCCGAAAGGCAGTTTGAGTTGCTTTTGCATGGCTAATTACTACAAAGCTGGCGCCAACAGCAGAGAGGGGTGACCGGGTGTAAAGTTTATTCAAAGGAAAAACTTTTCATTAGATGTTCCGAGGCGGGATCGAACCAACGGCCCTTTTACACCAGCCGCCCCCCCCACCCCCCCCGCCGCCCCCCCCCCCCAACAAAAAAAAACTCTATTAAAATCTTCAACACGAAACAAAAGATGATTCACCTAAACAAAAGAAAAAATTTTAAGCAAAGCAATTGAAAAGAAAAGAGAAGACGTTGGACATATCGATAAAGCATTGGCATAAAATTTATTTAATTTGCTCAACAGCATTAGGCCTAAGTAAATGGTTTATAAAATGTTGAGCTCTACTATTTGCAACTGGCGTCACGCAGATGCGTTAAAAATTGCCTCGCCGCAGACAGATTGCTAGCCGTTTGCCAACCACCATACCAATCACCCCACCCCTCTGTTTTGTTGTGACTAATTGAACAATTTTTCTTTTTATTTTAATTTTTTTACTTACCCTTGCTCAGACTCGAACTAGGGACCTCTGAAGCCTGCACTCACCGACACCACCGCTCAGACAACGGCACCACACCTCGGATGTCTACCGCGGCGTCAATTTCATATTATAAATCAGCGATGTTCCTCCATAGCCCCCAGGGGCCGAGCGCAATCGGCTATTTACACGAACACGAGCCGAACGCATGCCGAAGTCGGGCATATGAGCGCAAGCAGAGCTCTCTCTGCCTTCATTCGCTGAACAGCCGTCGTTGAGGGCAGTTCAAAGCTGGGCTGTGTCGCTTTAATATCGCACACTAATACACTTTACTTTTTGGCCTCGGTCTTCTTAAACATCGCTGTTATAAATTGTCGGTGCCAGTGCAAGCCAATGCTGAGAGCGAGAGAGAGAATTGTTCTCATTTGTTGCTCGCGCTCTGCGTTTGTGGCTTCCCGCACTTCCCTTAACACCAAGCTCGAAGTCGATAACGATTGTCTTCTTGGATTTAAAAGAAAAAATACTAAATTCAAGAAGAACTCGTTTTTGCCGATTCGTTCTTCATTTCTCTGGGTGTATGTGTCAGATAAACTTACAATTCACTATGATATTTGTTAGTTTATCTACATAGAGCTACTAAAAGAAGAAGAAACGGCGCTCAGAGAGTAAAATATATTAAAGAAGTCTTATGCATTAAACAGCATCATAGTCTGCTACTGTTAAATCTCCCCTCCAAATCTAGGAGCTTTACAGAAACAATTGTGCTCCTAAAGCATTGGCTGTGGGCACTTTAATCCCTTAAATACTTTTCATTTTCGTGGCACAACGAAATATGCAGGTACCTGCAGTTCCCAGCGAAAAAGCTGGGAGCGTCCTAGCCCAAAAATTTAATTTTTCTTGAATTCCCCCAAATTCCTTTATAATTACTTTTCATGCTTTTCTTTTCGAGCATAAAACAGTTGAAAGAAAACGTTTAATCAATGTTATTTTTTCAATAATAAACCAACATTTTATAGCTGTCAAGCTTGCAAGCTCCAAACAGAGTATGTGAGTTCGTTTTGGTCCAGTCGCTGGGGCAAAGACAAAGCAGCGCTAAACTGACAGGTTAATAATCTCGACTCGATAATCGACAGCCCGCCCGGACCAATGCCAAACGAGAAAACGAGAGACGACAGGCTGACAGGGCCAGCAGAATGCCAGGGCAGATAACACTCCCTTCCACACACACACACACACACACGACAGGACACACACCAGAAGACTAAGACAATCAAATGGCAAGATGCTGGCTTGGAGTCGACAAAACAGCTTATTAACGTGCCGCAGACAGCAATTGGGAATTCCTGGAAAGTCTTTCGCTGCCTTATCCTCTGATTGGCAAATATTTCAATTATTTTTTTCATTTCGCTCAATGAAATGTGGCAGGCGATTGCAAACAGACAAAAAACAAAGCCAAATGAAAGAAAAACTTGTGTAAATCTCATCCAACAAATACAAAGCAAAATGCCTGCGTTATTTATGGTCCTGGTGAAATTGTCAAGCGTGTGACACACATACATATATTGGCCGGACCAAAAAAATGCAAATAAAATCATAAATTTATTAAAATGCAGCGGCGGCAGCGCCCGCTCCCAGTTCGCTGGCACAAAATAAATTTTCATGTGTATGCGATGAAATTTACATGCAAATTTAAAAACCCAGAACTCGCCTCCGTATGTGCCCAGTGAGTGTGCGGCATATTTGACATATAGCCGCGTCGGTTTTACAACGTCATTTCTGGTTTTGTTGAAATATTAAAATGGATGACACACAGAAAAGGGACGGCAACAACAACTGCCAAGCCGAAAAAGGAAACTATGAAAAATACATATTTTTAGCGCTGACAAATATTTGCTTAATCGATTTATTATTTGTTGCACAATTTCATAATGAAGCGACATTAATAATGCCCCAGCGAGCTAAAAGATTCATGGGATCCATAATATGTGCAGCGTTTTTTGTAGCCAACGTGAGGCCGGGAGCGGGCAATATTTAATCAAATTTCACAAGTCAATTAAGGTGGCTGAAAAATATGCTCGCTCCCTTAAATTGATCAAAAATGTAGGGAGATTAAGGGATTATCTGTGTTGGGATAAGGCAATGGCGTTTTTGTTAAAGGAAATTTAATGAACTACAAGCAATTAATTAAATTCACCAACTTGAAGAAGAAAACATTGTGGCAACAGTTTGCTAAGAAGTTTATTGAATTGTTGATATACTTGCAGCTGTTGGTAAACAATACTTGCAGTTAATATTCTGCTTTAATAAGCCCTAAAGTGTTCTAATCAAAAGCCAAGCCAAATTGCATTATTAAGTTATTCCATTCCAAACTAGATTGCTTGTTGTGGATTTTGGACTGCAGGACTTCAACACAGAGAAAATAAGGGATGTGCAAAAATATCCGTTGGATGATTTCCCGTATCTATTTGGACTGGATATGTCTTTAAGTATCTTTTTATCTTCCAATAGAACTGAAAAATCATCCAATGAATATGAAAAATTATCATCCCTTGGATGATTTTTCAGCTCAGTTGGATGATAAAAGGATATTAAAGAAATATCCAGTCCTAATGGAATATTTTTTGGATTTTTTCTTACTCTGTGTAAAAGTAGTTTTATGACACTTTGCCAATGGTCACCGGAGCAAGTTTGCTCTTGAAGCCAGGCTTTATTTACGACCAACCGGCCTATCTTCATTTCTACTCAAAACTATTGAGAAACTTATAGAAGCACACTTGAGTCAAACTATAAGTCCCTCTTATCTAGCAAGTGAAGGCCTACCGACCCCACCCTGCACTCTCTCAAGGATTGAAAGATCTCTTGAAGTAAAAGATTATTCTCTAGTAGCATTTCTCTACATTGAGGATGCCTTTAATAACGTACAACCTAACGCCATCACTTCTGCCCTGACATATGTGGAAGCTGATGTGCCGCTAGTAAGACTCATCGACCAATTGCTAATCAGCAGGATGGTGTACCCCAAACTTGGCGGTGCATCTGCTCGCAGATTTGCAGAAAGACAATCATTGTCCTTTTCTCATGCTAAAATGCCATAGGCCGCAAGTGGGGTTTCTCCCCTACCGTAGTACACTGACTTTACATTGCCGTTACACTGGCCAGCGCTCAAGAAACAATCAGCCCTAAACAATATGCATAAAGTTGAGAGAAGTGCGGAAATCTGTATTGGTGGCGCTCTTCAAACAACACCTACGGAAGCGCTCAATACAATTCTTCACCTCCTACAACTAGACCTCCTACCACTAGACTTATATCATGGCAACTGGCTATAACATCAGCCCTAAGACTAAGCGGTAAGTCGGTGATTACTCCAAAAACGCTCTTAAGCTCAACTCTTTTCAGACACATAATTTGGAGAGCTCCGAACTTTGCTTGCTGGCGTTTTTGTGTCCAAGCCGACACGAGGGGAACAAACTTCCCCAAAGCACTGCCAATATCATCAACATATACACTGATGGCTCTAAGCTCGACGGAAAAGTAGGAGGGGGAGTCTTCTCCTACAAACTTAATTTGAACCCATCGTCCCGCTTTCTTGATCACTATAGCGTGTACTACGCTAAGCTGGTGGCCATTCAGGAAGCAGCACACTACCAATCAAAGAAGGAAACGTCTTTACATTCTCAGACAGTCCAGTCGCCCTTAAAGCGAATGATTCATATACCAACAATTCTTAAACACGTACTAAATATCACTCATTTTTAAATGAGATCGCTCGAGACTTTAGTATACACTTTATATAGGTGCTTGGACATCGCAACATAGAAGGGAATGAGTCTGCGGACAAACTAGCCAGAAAAGGTTACACCACTAAAGCTGAAAAACTTCGTCTCGCTGATGTGGCAAAATCTTTCCTCCTAAAGCGAACCAACACGCTTTACAGAAGGAAATACATTTCGCTTCTGCTAGGGTCCATGGCGGGTCACTGTCTTATCGGCAGACTCGCAGCGAGGCAGACTGCAAGTACGTAAGTAATAAAAGGTAACGGTACAAAACATTCTCTGTCATACTCAACTTTTCAGAAACATTCGTTCTGGAGATCCCCGCTCTACTTAAATTCATTCTATCCACACAATGGTTCAGTATCGAGCACCCGCCTCAGTAGTATGTACAAAACAAGTAAGAAAGTCGGTAAGCCCGACTATAATACAGTATGTACCTCCAAAATTTTGTGTTAAGGTGTGTGAAGTGCTGCATAATTGTTTGTTTTCCCTATATCTCGACTATCGTACATCCGATCTCTACCATTCCTTTGGTAGATCGATAAATAATGCTGATTACTAAATACAAATGATATATGGTAAAACTGTAGGAGATACGGCGTTTTTTCGGGACTGCGGGGCGGAAAGGGTTGTAGCAAAAATTGAAAATAAACTTGAGTTCCTGCCAAGTGATCGTACAGTTAATAAGAAATACTACAGGAAAGTTATGCAACGTTTGCGTTAAGCAATACGGCTCAACCGATCGGAACTGTGGAAAACCTAATCGAAAAAACAACACAGTAATCATGCCTCAACCACCGCATTCATATCAAGCTCATTTTTTGCAGTGTTGTGCATGGGCTCAATATCTACAATCTCTTAAAGTTTCATAAAGATAAAAAAAAGCGGAAAGTTAACTTCGGCAGCTATATGCTATAGCCATCGGATTTTGACAAAACTTTGAAGAATTGTGTAAGAGTATTTAAAATAAATATTTACCAACGTAGGGGGCGTTTCCGTTAAAAACAAAAAAGTTTTTTTCACAAGAACTAGTTTTTCGACCGATCGTTCATATGGCAGCTATATGCTATAGTCATCCGGTTTTGACCAAACTTTGTAAAATCGTATGCGAGCAAATAGAACAAATACATGCCAATTTTGAGGATGTTTCCATGGAAAACAAACAAGTTTTTCTAACTAAGACTACTTTTCAGACTATACCATTCTATACCAGCTATACTATATAGATGTCCGATTCCGACCAAATTTAATGGAATCATGGAAAAGCATAGTAAACTAAGAAATACGAAGTTTGGAGGCGTTTCAATTGAAAACAAAAAAGTTTTTCTCACTAAAACTATTTTTCGACCGATCGTTCCCATGGCAGCTATATGCTACAGTCATCCTATTCGGCCGGTTCCGACTAATGTGCAGCGGAGTTGTAACGGAGTTGTAAAAGTTTAAAAAAATGTTGCATACTTTTTTGGAGTCGCATTTCACGAATAAGTTTTGTTAAGCCCCCCATAAACCACACACATTTTTCCGCAAAATTCACACGCACTTAGCCCATACATTACGCCAGAATTTGCACAAATTTCAGTTCAAAGCAAGCGCTTCTTCTTCTTTTTCCAACAACAGCTTGCTGCGAAATGAGCAGAATTTGCGCAAAGCGCACACTCACCACACTAAACTTTGCACAAAGAACCCAAAAAATCAAAACGTTTTTAAATTCGGTCTCGATTTGCGCAAATGCGTGCATGTGATGCATACACTCATATTTCACTAACACACATAAGCGTTTTGCGCAAAAATTTGTGCGGTGTTTGGGGGGCTTTATACACCACCTTAACGGTCCCTATTAAAACAAAAAAAAAAAAAAACAAATACCTCGGTATTTAAAAGAAATTACTCGGCGTTGCAAAAATTATATGCCTTAGGAGAAGCCAAGAAGTATAACAATTGCCAGTATAAACAACAAAACAAACATATGACATATAAACACAAGCTCAAACCCACCATTACACACAGGCACAACTGGGTAGGCGAAAGCTGTAGCTATTGAAAGCATTTGTGATTTGCCAAAGAGCACTGAGATTTTTCTGATTTCTCTGCGCTTACGATTCACAAGTATAGATTCGCTACCTCATTTGTCTATATAGGCCATTGGTAATGGCTGTTGGTGTGGAAAAGCAAGTAGCATCTCACTGACGAGTCTAGATTTGTAATAGACGAAACGTGATCATGTCTGGGAAACCTTACCTTGCTTGTGTCCATATGTTCATATAATTTGTTGTTGATTTAAAATTTCTCCCCGACCTTGAGACTGCTAAACTAGCACTCTTACTAAATATCAAACCAGGTCGTTAAGCCCAAAAACAAGTTTTATTATTATTATTTTATATTTTTATGACTGTTTAACGACCTTTATACTCTTAACTTGCAGTTTTTACTGGCTCGAGGTCTTGCTATGTTATTGACATAACTTTAAACAGAGGCACACAACACAACAAAGGAGGCATCAGGTTGATCGGACGACGTTTCATGAGGGACCAACCTCACTCATCAGCGATCTTGAGCCTGAAATGTCTGTCCAAACAGCAGTCTCTCCTTGCCCTCGACGGCAAAACTGTTTTGGAATTCCAATGGCAGACTGCGCGCAAAAACACCGAAAAGACAGCCTAAGACAGCCATTCCCCTTTGTTGTGAGCCTCTGTTTAAAGTTATGTCAATAACATAGCAAGACCTCGAGCCAGTAAAAACTGCAAGTTGAAAGTATTTCAGTCTGACGGTTAGCAAAAGGTTGTCAAAAACGACAATACAGCTGCGAGTACTAGGTAAAAATTGTGGATCAGTGAGGCGGGAGCTGGACTGTTATTTTACCTGTTTTGCCTGTTCTCGAAAACGGGTGAATTGTTCAATCGATTGCAAGAGAGTTTTCACATTGTATGCCAAGCAATTTACCAGGAAAACTCTCCATTAAATTAAAATTGCCCTCACAAAAATCAAACCAATTTCAGCCCACTTCACAATTCCCAATTAGCTTGCCTATTTTCACACTTTTGAAAAACTATCAATTACATAAACCATTTCATTTGCCTGGTTTGGGAATTGAATTCAGCAATAATTGAATTAAATTGCTATGAGTTTTCACATTGGTCTCTGCCTAAATATTAAATAGAAATTGATTTTCTACCCAATAGTGGCCAAGATTATTGTCCTTAGCATCAATTACTCATACTAATCCTGATATTTATTATTTGTCCCCTGTTCCGTCTTGAACTTTCTTCTTTAAATGCCTTTTGGCCATTCACTTTCAATCGTTTTGCTCAAACCAAACGGGCATTTTGTGTGCGTCCCTCCCAGCTCATTGGGCACAAATGTTGCTCAGTTTGAAAAACGTTCACCCTGACACGCATACTAATGTAGGGGCCCCCGAAAACGGAAGTGCGTGCTTGTGTGTGTGTGTGAGCACTGACGACATTAGCGCCATTTTGTCGTAATTAATGTGCGCCATATTAGTTGCTATTTGCCCATTTCTCACACACACACACACACACAAACACACCAGCCGAAAGCGGGAGGGGGTAAAACTTTTGCAATTTTAGTTGAAGAATTTCGCACAGCTGCCTGCGATTTGTAGGACAAACTTAACATGAAAGTGTGTGAATGTGTCTTGGGGCATTCATCTCTGTCTAGCGCCCTCTCCATATTGCGGGTAACTTTTTATAGCAGGGCATAATTAGCAAAAAGTCAAAGGAAGAAATGAGTTGCTGTCCTTGGAACTGACCTGAAAGTTATTGCAGTTGAGTTGCTTATTAAAATCTACTTAATTTCCAAGTCAAGTCTACACATAACTCATCCGCCTCCTGGTATTTGATTCATTTGTTGTTATGTGCCGAATTTACAGTTAGTGTCAAAGTCACCCTCAAAAGCACTGACCCCAAATTGTAGCCATTTATGTGAGTGTGTCTGTCTCCTTCCATCTGTGTGTGTGTGTTTGCCTTTCATGGCATTAGTTAGTCAGTTAGTCGCTCGTTGGCTCATTTGTGGAGCATTCAGCAGCAGCCAGCACCTACAGCACCCCTCCACACTCTCCTTTTCTGTATATTTAAATGATTTGCTGCTAATGCGTCTGTTTATGTTTTATGTTGATGTTGATGCCCCTTTCCCCACCAGCAACCGGCGAATGATTTGCTGCATGCCTGTGTGTGCGTGTGCGCCTATTTGACTCTATGCAATATTTATTTGTGGCAACAACACCGCAGTGTTTATGTTACAGCAAACAAGAACAACAACTTTAACATTGGATCGCACATGTGCGTGGGCCGCATTTAATTTCCATGGCCGGAAGTGGACTAGACAGTTGACTGCAGCAGCCCCTCTTTTCCATGTCTGCTGTTTCGGGTGCGTGTCAATATTGGCTAATGGGCTCTGGGGGTCAGTCCACAACTAATTGTCAGTCACAATATTGGTGTTGAATTCAAATAATTCCTGCAGCTTGAGTCTAAAAACAATGTAATTAAGGTGTTCATTTTATTCGAATTTCAAATTAATTTTTTATTTCTTGTACTCGCAATTGTTTTGGTACAAGATTTGTTTGTCAAAAAATGTAATAGAATGAATAATAAAATAATAATAATTCTTTATTCAATGAATGTTTACAAACTCAAATATTATTTAATGTAAGATGAAACAGTCTCATTTTTGAACAACTTAAATGTTACATACATATGTGTATAAATATAAAACTAAAGTAACCGACTTGGTTGCACGAACCGTCCATCGGCCAAGCACATTTTGCCTCACCCCGCACCCGCTTACTACGCCTGACTTCCCTGGTCGTCCCAAGATATCAGACCGTTCAGCAGTACGGGCTTGACTAATCCCTTGATTTACTGTTGTTTTTTTATTTTCTGTACTGTACCCTATAGAATTTCCAAAATATCTTTTCTATAAAGCAAAGCTTTTTTTATGAAGAGTACCAGTCCCTCCCAGTAATTGTTGTGTCTATCGTCTAGGATGTCATGTAGTTCCTGATTTGCAAAATATGGCTTACCCAGGGTCGCCCATCTGTGGTCTTTAAGGCTAGGACATCTTCCCAAAAAGTGAGTCATATCCTCATTTTCTCCGGTGTTACAAAGTGGACAAGGCATGTGCACCGATCTGTTGTACGTATTTGATGACAACGTAATCAGATCAAGCCGCGCTTTCATCACCCATGAGATGTTGCTGGTTGCCAGGTGTTGCAGTTTTAGGGCAGCTGTATGATCGAGGTATCTGTAGATCCATGTTTGGCTGGACCCTTTCCTCGTCACCCGTTCCGCATGCGCCTTTTGTCTAAGGGCTTCCACAATCGTGATTCTCATCGTATTCCATTCTTCCACAGATCTTAGACTTTCTTTCCAGTTGATATCGAGAGGAGCGCATATCTTATCCAGCTCTTGTACCCAAAAAACGTTTCTTCTTATAATTTCGGATGTAAGGATGTGCAGCAGTCGACTCTCGCCATAGAAAAATAGTGTTTTCCCTACGTACCCAAGGTGTAAATCTAAGGTATAGTAGTGCGCATCATCCAAGCACGTCTCCAAGGCTAGGGCGTACCCTGGGGCATTCGGAGGTAGCCTTAGGATTTTCTTCAAGAAAAATGTCTGCAGATTATCCACCACTTCAAAATAGCTGTATCCCCATACCTGTGCGGCATAAGACTGAACTGCTCTGCATACAGCGTTGAACAGCTTCCATTTAGCTCTTATGCTTACATTTGGCTTTGCCAAGAAGGAGTTCCATATGTAGTTGATGCTGGATTTCGCCTCCGCGTTTCTTCTAACTACATGCTCTTTTAAAGTGAGGGTGGGCGTGAAGGTTACTCCAAGATACTTATATTCTGTGGCAATTTTTATAGCATCTTCTTTATAGGTCCATTTTTCTGCCGCGGCCAGTCTGCCACCCTTTCTAAAGACCATTATCTCAGACTTCACTAGGTTGACTTCCATTCCCCATTTGTCGCAATATTTCTCCAATTTGTCAATCATATTTTGCAGCACATCTACCTTATCGGCTAGGATGACGATGTCATCCGCATAAAGGAGCAGGCGAATGTTTACTCCTCCCACACAAATGCCTCCTTGCAGACTATCGTGCAGATCTTCTAGATAAAGCGCAAACAACAGGGGGAAAGTATACATCCTTGTCGTACTCCAACTTTGGTCTCAAAATAGCTCGACAACAGGTCACCCGTCCAAACCGCCGCTTTCGTTTGACCGTATACTCTTTCCAAGAAGTTGACAAATTTTGAAGAGACTCCCATTTTATGCAGCTTATACCATAGGAGATTCCTTGGTACTTTATCAAACGCTGCCTTGAAATCTACGAAAAACCCATATACCTTTTTCGACTCTTGCAGCTTCAGGTTTATTATTGCAGACAGATTGTATATATTATCCACAGTAGAATAGTTCTTTCTAAATCCTGCTTGATACTCCTTCATCCTATTATAATGGCTTACCCATCCTGTAAGTCTATTGTTTAAGATGCCCATAAGAATCTTAGCGATACAGTTACCAAAAGAAATTCCTCGATAATTTGATGGTAGGTTGGGGTCGCCCTTTTTAAAGATTGGGAGCACAATATTGGTTGAGCAGCAGTTTTCTGTAATTTCCATGTTGAACGTGCTATTAAAAATTTCTGTCAATGATTCCAAGAATTTAACTGGAGCATTGATGAAAAATAGAATGAATATTATTCAAAACATGTTTCTTCTTTTTAGTCGGTTACTCAATGGCTACAAATCGTAAAACAACTTATTCGAAATGGCCGCCTTGTGCTTTAAAGCAACGCCGAAGTCTCTCGATCGCAGTGCGCAACTCATGCATTGGGAAATTGTAGTCCAGTGGATTCAAGACTGGGCAACCAGCAGGCCAATCATGAGAGGCTTAACAACCTTTTCCAAAACGTCGGATTGATACATTTTCGCCGAAGTTTTGACTCCTTTTCACACAAATGGAGCTTGGTGACCCCATCATAGGCGACTCCACTACAAACCATCTCATAAGCCGGATGGATGATGACCTCTCTGAACTCTCGAAATGTTTTACGCTTGATTTGATGACAGTATACACTCTATTGTTCTGTTTGTTAAACGATTCCTCAATGGTATAACTTTACCTGTCTTTACACAAAAATTGTTCGTGCAGTGGCAACAAAGTGCTTTCGATTTTGTCTTGCGCTTTTGGCTTAATGCTGTTATGAGCAATTGGCCGGTGTTTCTCTTGTATACACTGAATCCCAATTCATCTCACCAGACATGATGTTCTGCTTGCGCTGTGGACTTCGTAAAATTTAATCTTGTAGTAGGCTTTGATGGCTTATGGCGTTTGCACAGTGCGCGGCCGGCCAGATTTCGTGCGGTCTTTTTTTTCAATAAGTATCCTCAAATAACTTCACGGTTTGGGTAGTACAATTTTTTTGGTGGTCGCAAAGCAGCAAAAAAAACAAAAATTTTTCTCTTTTTTTCTCCCTCTTTTTTCGCAGAAAAAAACCAAAAAAAATTTCGAGCGAGCCTCATTCCATGATTGCAAACAACTGACGCCAAAATTTTATTTTGATCAGTAATATAGCATATTCTTGTCGATTACACGTCACTTTGTGTGGTTGCGTTCAATTTTTCCCGGGAAGGGGGGGGGTTATTGGGGGTTCCAAAAAATTTGGGTATTAAATATGTTTTTTTTTTTTGATCTCATTTTAATGTTACATGATGATCTTGTTTGGTCAGTTCACGCACTGTTTCTGGCACAACAAACAGTTTTGGACGACCTTCATGAGCGAACTACGACCACAATTGAATTCACTATACCAGCGATTTACGGTGGTTTTCTATGGTGCTTTATCGCTATACAAAGAACTAAGTTAATCGAGATATAATGAGATAAGATAAGATGAGATAATCCACGTCGAAAGTTGGGAAAAATAGTCCAACGAAAACCTTCTCCTGAAATTCTTATTTATTGACCCTATTGCTTTCTCGAGCATCTTACCTAGCTGAAAAATTCCCTTGTCTTCAACCCCCCCCCTTGGACGCGTGCTTTGTTGGTTGGAGGGGTGCCTCCATCAGCAACGTATTGTCCACCAGTTTTTCGATCGTTTTCTTTAAAGACGAAGTCAAGCTGATCGGTCTGAAAGCCTTGGGGCTAGTTATATATATACTTCTTTCCTACCTTGGGGACTCTGCGCCAAGCATAAGGGATATACATAACAACTGGAACGCAATTACTATATTAAAAATACCTTTTAAAAGATTTTCCATATTTTGGATGAATTGTTTGAAAGAAAATATATTCTCAAACCCACAAAGTTGCACAAAATTTGGACACAACCGAGTGGGTCTCTCATCCAACTTTCCCTGAAGGTTTGTATCAAAACTCTATAGACACAAATAAGAGTAACGCAAGCACAGTTCCTTATCTCATCCGTTTGCCCAGCTTGCATCATTCAATTGTTGGTCACATTTATTACCATTGCCCAAAATATGCTTCAAAAACGGAAAATGTGACTTCTATGGCTCAGCCACTTTCATAAATCAACAAAGCAAAAAAAAAAAGGAAACTACTTAAAGCGCCATTACAACAAATTTAAAGCCATTTGAAACTTAGGCCAAGTCTGCCCCCAGTCCTCACTGTCCAGTCTTAAGAAAGTTCTGCCAAAAAAAAAAATTCCCAGCAAAGAAAACATTGAAAAAAGCAAAGCGATATCAAGGGGAAGGGCGTTGGGCTGAAGTTGGAGGAAAACAAATGTTTTGGACACTTTATTATGCGCATTATTCACTGTTACAATGTTTTATCCCTTTTTTTTGCATCAGGTTGAACCTGAACCCCAAAACGAGGACTTTTGGACAATTTCTACTCCATTAACTTTACCCAAAGGCCCACTCAAGCAGCCAGCCAAGCAACGCACCAGCCAGTCAGGCTTTAAGAAATCATTTTCGCCCTGTCAAGGAAGGGGCATTAGCAAATCTTGGGATCTGCTGGTTTCTTTTGTGCACTTGCCATTCTCTCGAGCATAAAATGCAACCGCCTATCATGTGTAAAATTAGCTTATTTTGTAGCTACGGTCCCAGCCGTGGGACACAAAACCTAGATTGCTTGAGTCCCTCTTACATAATTCTCGTGGCGCTTAATGCAATTTTTATGTAGCTTCGTGCATTAAGTCATAGTCGGAGCGGCGGTCGGAGCAGGTTGAAAGGACACATTCGCTTGCCTGTTGGCGCATTAAATTTATATGGGAATTTGCTGCGCTTCTCGGCCATATGGGACACCACACCGCAATGGCAGTTGCAGACTTCTTTCCGCCCCGTTCCCCCGTTTTTTGACTTGCTGCCAAGCATAAATTTTGCAAAAACTCAACAAATAACCCGAGCGCCAGCATAGAGAGCGAGCGGATGGTTTTCGTTTTTCCTGCCTAAATTTATTTTGTGGGCGTGCAGTTTTCAATTTGGCAAGCGGCAAAAAAATCTGCTTCCAAATGCCTGCCAAAAGGCGTGTGTTCAGCAAAATCAATAAAAATACATTTAAAACCGCATAAGGACAGTTACATGACAAAAGGTTGGACCCAACTGTGTGTGTGTGTGTGTGCTGTCCTCCCATTTTCCTTGCATTTTTTAGCTCTTTTTCTCTGGTTTGAGTCAGCAGTTCGAAAGGGGAAACAAAAAAAAAATCGGCTAATTTTATGCCAACAAAGAGGGAAATGTTTTCCAAATGTCAACCGAATATTTGAACGGAATGCCCAGAGCATTATGAACTAGAAAACTAAGCTGGGTTCGACTGTGGCATTCAGTGGAAAATGGTGGACCAAAGCTGAAAAGGCTACCTGGAAGTAGGCAACACTTTTTTGAGAGCTTAGAATTTGCAGTTGATTTGAATATACTACGATCTCATAGGAAATAAACGTAAATTAAATTACTTTTCTTCAGTAAAAGGTTTGGATTTGTAAATGTTGGTAGAGCGCGATGATCAAAAGCTTCGATCACATCTTTCAAGTAAATATAAATAAGATTATTACAGGGCCTTAAGTCCGGACATAAGACTCAAATGAAGTGTTGCTTTCGAAACAGCCAATAACTCACGCCGGCAATAAGGTAGAAAATGGCCAGAAAAATATAAAGCTGCCATTACAGTTGTCTTATTTCTCTTAAGAGATTCTCTGACGTATCTCTAATATAGCTGCATGCGAAAGATAAATAAAGAATTTACTCGTTTTGAAGGTTTAGTCTAGAGACAAAATCCCCTAAATATTTAGAAAATGTAGCCTTCTTTGATGAAATAGACAGGTTTTATTTGATAAGCTAATCTTTAAGAAATTTGACAACCAACAACCGTCGTACAGCTAAGAAGATCTTAGGGACCTAAGTATACAAATATGACTACAACCGAGCTAGAAGCAAATTAATTTATTTCTTTTCATCAAGATATACTTTGTTGAAACGCCATATATTTGCAAATAACTAACTCACTGTTTATACGCTAAATATCTTTCGTAAATAAATTAAGTTTATAGTGATGCCTGATTGATAAAACTGTGTATATGGTTACATAAGGCGCACTCATCGATGAGAAAAAACTTCATTAGGCCAAGAAGTTCCGTCGTCTCCTTCTTGGTCCAATCGTAGTGCTTGTTTCCAGTGTTCCGATCAATACGAATATCAAAGACAGTTCTGAAACGCTACCATAGAGTTGAAAGCAACTTAAACACTGAAAAAAGTGGCAGTACGCCATAATTTGTCCTTTACAAAAGGGATTAAAACCGATATGATTTTCGGTATCGGGTTGCTTATCTCGGGCCATAGGTATATTTCGGCTGAGGTTAAATTTTTGGAAACGGACAGAGGCTGCCTGTTCGTTTCCTAAAACCTTGACCGAAACATAAATTTGTTTCGGTTTTAATCCCTGCTTTACATAACTAAATTTTTTAAGTAGTATTTCAAAGGCGAATTCTTACGTGTTTTGCTTAACTATATAGATCCAAGAACACAGTGTTTGTGGTGCATCTATTTGGTGAGAGAATGGCCAGCCTTCCCGCCGAGAGGTCAAAAGAAAACCAACTCGTATAAATATCAGGAGAGGCTAAATTGTGGCTTGATACATTAAACATTTTATCCCATTAACATAAGAAATTCCATCCCGTACCCCAAAGAGCTTTCAAATCGAAATTAGCTTAGATCAGTACAAAACTTCGTTTGTTTGTCCAATATAAAATATTACAGGAATTTTCACACCCTGGGTCGTGTTTTTTGCATACTATCCTTACAAACCAAGTTTCAAGTCAGTTGGATAAATAAACTTATTCTCATCACATCACAAAATGTACTAGCATGACAAAAGATGAACACAAGACTCCCTTTGGATTACACTTGTTTTTCTTACTAGTTCATATTACATTTGAGCGATAATACAGAAAGAAATTTTAATTATTATGGCTCAAGAAATAACCAACAGTGAGAAATTATATGTCGTTGGTGAGGGAAGATGTGTTGTTTTTAATTTTCATCTTGTTTAATAAGGAGTGAGGAATTCATTATTAAACGGAACTGCTTACTATTTAAAGGAAAACATAATTTAAGTGAATCAAAGTCTCCCTTGACTTTTTTACTGATTTGATCTATCTATGAATTTCTAGTCATAGTTCACAAAATTAATGACTATATGAATTAAAGCTCATGACACGGGACATGAGCTATATGATCTGTTTGAAATAGTTCAGCTCACTCAGCAAAGCAAACACATCAACAAGGCTGAACTCATACAGCTCATTGGGCTCAAAGTCAATACGAATAGATCAAACAGCTCAGCGCCTTAATGTCATAAATTTCCACAGAAGTGTCCACCGAGACCAAAAAATTAAAAACACTTAAAAACACTATGTTTTATCATATTTTCATTGTGAAACAATCAAAAATAGCTGATGTTAGCCAATCTAACAATAATCCATTACCCATTTCGAGATTTCCATAAGCAAGATTGCCCAAGACTCATTTTTCTCATTTGGGTACTTATTTTGCATTTTGGAAAGCACGTTTTTCGAACTGGCGGCCATGATATCTCCAGTTACACTGAATTGATTTTGATGAACCTAAGTGCAATCGACGCAGATTTGTCACCATTTTCGTCTGAACCTCAATCGTAATAAAAAAAATTTTTTATAAATCTTTTTTACACTAAACTACCAAAAAATGTACCCAAAATAGATTTTTATTTTTCAATGGCCGCCATATTGTCAAAAAAATTTAAAATTTGTTTTTCAGGTTCAGACCAGAATCACATCTATACTGCTTATAACCTCGTTTTTACGTTTCATATCAGACAGCCGTGAACTTTTTGAACAGCCCTCATATCGAAGCAACATTTTTTTTCTTTACACATTCGCAAGAAACAATAACTTGAGAAAACGACTCTTAGTGACTTAAACGTTAAAAGGCTAAAAGAAGTTACTAGCATATTGGAAAACATAGAAAACCTCTAATGCTCTGTTGGGTGATTGCTATCCAACACTTCATATGGTCGTTCCGCAAACACATTTATTAAAAAACAAGAAGGAAAGCCGGTCAGATCCAACTCTAATATACTCTGTACCTCCCAAGGTTTTTGTTAAGGTGTGTAAAGTACTGCCCATCACCGATCTTTACCATTTCTATGGCAGATCAATCAAACAATCCTGATTACTAAATTAGTCCAAATGCCTCTCTGATTACTAAATAAGTCCAAACGGATCGAACCTTCAATCATTAAAACTGTGGGAGATATGACGCTTTTTTCCAATTTGCGGCGGCGTTGCAAAAATTTAAATTGTAATTGTTACAGTTTTCGGATGAAAAACGGGGTATTACCATAGAAAATTGCAACACGATATTGAAGAAATATACACACACGCAAAACGACACACTTGCAAACGATTTCGTGTGTGTGCGTCGCGTAGAACGAAAACTGTTTTTTTTTCTCTTATTTGATTGGCGCTTGCGCATGCAAGCAAACTGACCAACAACGAAGTATTCGGGTCTGGAACCGGCAAGACTGTGGTGTGCAGTTTCTTTATAAATGGGCGAAATACACTTCCTTGGGGACATTTATTCAATCTCTCGTACCTTAGCTCGACCATGAAGTAGCGTTCATCGAGTGAGATGCGGAGTATAGCGCTATTCGGAAGTTTGGTAACAAATTTTATTAGAGTTGACTTAATTATACTCTGTACCAGAGGTACACAGAGTATATTAAATTTGTGCAAAAGTATGTAACAGCCAGAAGGAAGCATTTCCGACCCTATAAAGTATATATATTCTTGATCAGCATTAACAGGCGAGTCGATATAGCCATGTCCGTCTGTCCGTCCGTCTGTCGTCTGTCTGTCCGTATGAACAAACAGATCTCAAAGATGGTAAGAGATAGAGGTTCGACGTGTATGGGACAAAAACTTCTTATACTTGCAGGCAGATCAAGTTTATTTTCAATTTTCTACACGCTATATGAATTTTACGTGGCTCCGAGGTGATGTCGCTTGGCTGCAGTTAACTATGTCCACAGTAACTCATTAAACTTCCTCCTAGAACTCCACGCAATTCGACTGATCAGTGGCACATCTTGCGAAAAGAGCTCCACTCCAACGTCCAAGTCCGACCGGGGGCGCCAAAGTGTTAAGGTATTTGTGCAGCTAGGCACTTGAAATATAAATCGCGGTCTATTAATTGGAGTACAAAATAATTCCCAGCAGCAAGTTCTATGCATGTCTTCGTTGTTCGAATTTTAATTAGAGAGTGAGACCTTTTTGGGGTCTTTTTAGAATTCCAAGAATAAACTTCATGCTTAGAGTTAGCAACAACAAAGGTTACTCGTGATTAGAGTTGATAACAATAGAGGTTACTTCATGTAACTAGTAATTTCAAATAAGAGGTTAACAAATATTAAGGTTGAATATAATACTAGTAAGAGATTTGATTTAACAGTATCCCTGTCATTACCTCGGCCGATATAGTACCTTCACAATTACCTTTGGCTGCTTTAAGACAATTTTCAAGAAAGACAGCATTTCGCGGACATTGCAGGGATCCACAGGTTCTTTTTCCAGACTTCTTTCAAACTAGCAAAGCTATACAGATGCACTCGTCAACAACTTTAGGAAATTAAGTATGACAGAAGACCCCTACATAACATAAGCAAATGATAGAAGAACTTGGGAGACATGGCAAATAGAATGGCCTGCTATCGAAAATAGACGAGTGAGAACAAAATTTATGACTTTCTGATCGGACTCATAAAATCATATTTAGCTTCGTGTTTTTCCCCAATACTTTTTCTTCATTTTGGGCTGACATTTTCATGAAAAATCAAACATTTTTCTTTTGCGGGTTCTTTGAAATGTCACTAAGTCTCATTATGGACTTTTGAGTGACCCGAAAGATGAAGCTTGTTGCTCTAGTAGCTAAATAGATCCCCAAAGATAAATCGCAGCAGCAAATCACGACCCTTAACATACACACAAGCCACCTCACCTCTCTCTCTTGCCATACCCGTCTCTCGTTCCATCTAATAGTCGTCAGTCAGCAGAGTCAAACATTAATCAAATTTTCGAAAAAAAAATAATAATACCTAAAAATGCTCAAGTTGTTGAACTCTCTGTCCCTTTTCCCTGCTGCCCCCTCCCCCCGCAGATAAGCCCATTTAGCAACGTTGTCATTTCTCTTGTTTCGTAACGTTGATTTCGTTTTATTGTGGCTCCCCTCCTAAGTTTGGCGCACGCCTGTCATAAATCTTGTTTTGAATGTCCTGCCAGCGTTGATAGCGCCAGTCGAGTCATCGATTCGCCTCTATATACACACAGGCCTGTATGTATATGGTTGGACTATAGTCATGGCAACACATTAAATTAGTACACTTGATCGAGCAAAAAATATTTATGTGCACAAACGAAACGGAGGCTCAGTTGATGCTTGTCCGTTTCAAGGACACGTTGCCAGTGAAGCATAACAGCACGGAGCGACAGGGGAGGTCGGCGCTGGCAGAGCATTGTGCCCGGTTATAAATCTCGAACGCAAATTGACTGTGCAACGTTGCGACGCCTTTTGAAGTGAGGACTAGGAGACGCCATTTTGTTACCAGGATGCTGTCTGCTGCTGTTTTGGGGCAGCGAGGGGTGGGGGCCAATGGGCATTTGATTGGCGTTTTACTGTGTCCGGGTTTGACTTATGATTCATTAATTTGTTATAGATAATTGGGCCGACACACGCACATTCTTCACGTCGAACCATCGAAATTTGTAAGCGCCTGGCTCTTCCACTCTGTTTTCGATTTTGGCTGGAACGCTTCCCTCCGTCTCAATCAGCAAATGTGAAGTGTAACGCTTACGAGAACACTTCATAAATCCATTTTATGAATTCGATGAATTTTTAGTTTTATATGCAGATGCTGAATTCTGCATATTTAAGCAGCGTCAGGCAAATGAATGAAAGTTGTGCAGAATTCTGTGAGCTGTGCACGCTGCCTGTCATATGCAAACGAAATTAAAATGCACTACAACGCAGCCAGAAGAAAAAAGTGCGCACGAATGCATAAATAAGTGGACGTCCGGGCAGCCAGCGACTGCGGCGGGGCGGCGCACTTCATTGAATGGCACTCCCAAGTAGGTGGAGACGAGTATTTATTTATGTGTCAAAAGATGCAGCTGAAGCACCCGAAGCACCTGAAGCAGGTGCTTAAGTATGTCAGCCCCGCAAACACATTTAAAATTCGCTCAAGAACTTCAATTTAAGTTTAAACAACTCCGTGGGAAATCCAATAAAATATACCAATTTCAAAACATTTTACACATAAAGTGCTTGGCAGGCGTGACCCTGTCTCCTCCTCACAGCTCCGAAAAATAGGTCAAACTCTTTGCAGTTCGTATGGGAGAAGGGAATGGCAAAGGAATGGGGGAGGTGCATGTAAATGGAAGCTGGAAACTGGGTGAGTCAGGCAAAGTAAAGTGCACACACACACACACATGAGCTACAATGCGTATACGTCATGTTGTACCCAGCTAAAAGGGAGCCTAATGCAATCGGTTTAGCCACGATGCGAAAGCCGTAAAGTTTTGTCCTGCGTGTTGCGGCTTGATGGAATTAACATGCGCCCAGTCTTGTCGTTTGTTACGCAGCTAAGTGACATCCCTAGTAAGAGTAAGAGGAACAAATAGACCGTGAAGTGTTTAATATAAAGAAAATGTTTTAAGCCACAGTTTTGTGGATCAACTTTTTGTTGACCAGGACGCACAGCTTAATACAATTTAAAAAAAATTGAAGCAATCATGTGACCACTCCGAAGGTTTCGTGCTCATGTTGTAAGATCGAATCGTCTCAAAACTTTGTTTCATAATTTTACAAATTTGGGAAAAAACGAGACCAATTTTTAATGATTATAGCTTCTATACAAAGAAATGTCTGAAATATAGTCTTATGAGAAGAACTTTTGGATTGCGACCTAAAAGATTAGGTTTTAGGTTGTTTTATAAGCTTTCCAGCATTTTTTTTATTTTACAATAGCGCTCTAAATATCGGCAATTTTAACATGTACAAATGATCTTAAATTGCCCCCATAACACCAAATTTTCGGAATGTCAAATGATTTTAGAAGGTATTTGATAATAAATGACTAGACCCAAATATTTTATGGCTGCCATATCACCAACCACAACGAGGTTGTAAATAACACTAGTGCAGCACACAATGTTGATGCCAACGAGACCCACCAAATTTGAAAGCTACTAGCAGTATAGGAAAAACTCTGGCTGGGTTTGGTCTGATTGGCAAAGGTTTTTTTGTAATTGACTCCTGAAGCTTTCATAGGGAAATTGAGTTGTTGAAAAAGTCAGGTCTTTATCTCATAAACTCTGCAATTTTACTTTACTGTCTTCAGCAATTTTTGTAGCTCTTAACCAGGCCTACAAAACTCTTCTTTGACCAGCTCAAAAGAAAAACGTCTTTATGCTCAAAATCACAAAAATTTTAAAAAATCAGACTTGTTCTCAATTCCACTTTAACAAAAATTTTGTGATTTAAAACCGGGTTTTGGTGTAAATTTGGTCTCTAAAACACAAAATTTTTTCGGAAGTAGAACTCAAAAGAATGCTGAACATCAACCTTTTCCATTGTTTTTGTACGGGTTTCGCTTTCATATTGAAAATCGACACCAATTTAATATATTTTATTTATTCTGCGAGTGTAGGGCCCTGTTCCGGTTTTCGAGTAGATCTCGTGTAAGCGTTAACATTTTGCATTTAACTTGAATAACGTTGTATAGAAGGTGAACAATATGCCTACGGTTACTAGATCTGGTATAAAAACCTCGAATGCGTTTGAGCAGATGAAACCGACTGCTCAATGCCAAGTGAATTCGAGAGAAAATTACGACGAGATCTACTAACCACAGATTTTGTTGTTACTTAAGCTATGTACTCAGAGAAGCTAAATCGATTTAGCTGGGGTCAACTCCTTAGAAAAATAAGCTAGCTAAACGGTTGCTAAAACTTTTAGCTGGCCTCTTAGCTTGAGCCGTTCTCATACAAGCTAAATGCTTTAGCTCATACCCAGCTAAAAACGAGTTACGTTGCTACCTTGATTGGCTAAAAGCTGATAGCTTTAGCTATAGTTTTGCAATTATTTAGCAAGTTACCCTTACTAAAGTAATTCAACAATGTCTACAGCTTGCAGCAAAAAACAAAATAAAACACAACTAAGGGCTTGCCCATGACTTCTGCTCTCCAAATATCCTCCAAATACTCCTGCACTTGCACATTTATTACTTAAATCAATTTAATTGTAATCAAATCACACTAGGTAAACAAACAGAGTGCAGTAAGACCGTTTGACATTTGGTGGTATCTAAGTATTGAAGGGTTATTGGCGTTGAGCAGTCGCACTGTACCCTTTGCTGGGACTCCAGCGTAAGAAATAGTATTCTTAGCAAGGTCTAGATTAAGTTTGTCTGAGTACATAGCGTAACATACAAATTAATACAACTTTAACGCGAAACATTAACGTTTACACTAAAATCGAGTCGAAAATCGTAACAGACCCGGTAGATACGAAATAAGAGAAAAATGTTTATCAACAAGACCATTCGATTATTTTTATACCCTGTTCCCATTGAAAATGGGAAAGGGGGATCATGAAGTTGTGCAAAAGTATGTAACAGGTAGAAGGAAACATTTGCGACCCTATAAAGTATATATATTCTTGATCTCGATTTAGCCATGTCCGTCTGTCCGTCCGTCTGCCGTATGAACGCGTGTTTCTCAGAGACTATAAGGCTAGAGCCACAAATTTTTGCATGAAGATAGGTGTATACCCGATTCAAAACGAGTTTGTTTCAGATTTGGACAATTCCTCCCCCTCTCCCCTTTAAGCGCAAAAAACTGTCAGAGCCACAATTTTTAGATAGACTTTCCAAACTTAACATATATCGAAGGCCCAATATCTATCTATTCTGAAAAGAAGTTATATACGAATCAATTTTGCTTGTGGGTGAGAGGGGGTCTTGCATTGTCAGTTATGGCGCGCGGCCGCATGCCATGCGTTTGTATGTATGTTGGAGTGTGTGTGTATATGTGGTGTTGTGTGTATGAAAACACAAGAAGTGAAGGGAACAGGGTATTTTGTAGTCGGGGCACTCGACTACAGCTCCCTTACTTGTTTTATATAGTTTTGACCTAGATACTTATGAAAGTTTACATTAAACTCGTTACACTAATTTTTTTAGTCAGTTTTTAATTTCCAGTATTCTACATTATGTGTTTTTTAATGGCGCTAAGCTTCATAATTAGAAAACGAAATTTTTATTTAAATTCTTTTCGTCATAAGACTTCGATAGGCAATCCCAAGACACATCGCTTTCATAATAATCATCGTTATTGCAGTCAAAAAACGAAAATTTTTCGGGCTCCACCAACATAAGTACCTCTCCAAATATAAATTCTATATTTCTTTCCTTAAAACTTCGTTCCATTGGCATGAATATTTGGTGAAAACGTCCCCCTTGCTCTTCTAATTCGTTCATGAGTAGTACAGACGGTGCGCACTTCTTAACTCAGAGTTAATTCTGTAATGTTTTTGTGGTTAGATGCACGTTTGGGAACATAGAAGCCTTTATAACGCATAGATAAAATTTTCAAAATTTCCACTTTTTTTTTTTTATAAAAAATTAAAAATAAAAAAATATTACGTGATATATTTTAATATTTTTTAGATATTATTAGGGGGAAGTAGTTTTTTTTTTTTTTTTTATATAAATATAATTTGGTGTTTAAAATTTTTTTCTTTTTTTTTATTTTATTTTTTTAAATTTTTTTTTTTTTTTTTTTTTATTTTTTTGTTGGTTTTTTTTTTTGTTTTTTGTTATTTTGTTGTTTTTTTTTTTTTTGTGTTTGTTTGGGTGGGTTGTTTTGGTTTGGTTTTTAGAATTGTTTTTTTGATTTTTTGGGTGTACGCTATTCTCTTTCTGGTCCTTATGTTCAATGCTACTTTGAGTTTGAGCTACTTTCCTAAGTGATGGAAGAACGCCCAAATCGTGATGATTCACAAGCTTGGGAAGAGTGCTTCGGATGTGGAGTCATACCGTCCTATTACTCTTTTGTCCTCAGTGTCAATAGTTTTCGAAAGAAGCTATATCGAATATTGGCACTAAAATCAAATGTAGGTTCCCCTCGTTTCCAGTTTGGCTTTAGGAAGTCGCATGGCACACCGGAATAATTAAATCATGCTTTTACTATTATTATTGATGGTTATTAAGCTAAGGTATACGTGGTGGCCGTATTTGAAGACGTAAAACAGGCTTTTGATAGTGTATGGCATGATGGTCTTCTCTGCAAGACTAAAAGTTTGCTTCCTCCTCTACTCTTCGATCTTGTGCGAAGATTCCTCGAGAAGAGAGCTTTCTCAGTCATCCTTGAAGGAGCTGATTCTAGTGAAAGGTCTAAGAAAGCAAGTATTTCCTCAGGGGAGGAACTTGGACCTACTCTTTACAAGTTATATACAATAGACGGATGTTAGCCGACTCGAGGTCAAGTGATAACAATAACAAACAAAACAATGGTTTTTCTTAACACTGGACCTCGAGCCGGCTAACATCCATCTACAATTAGAAAGGTCGTCAACACAAAATTGTTATTTACTATGGATAAGCCAACAGGAGATACACATGAATGTAACAAATTTATGATACGAGAACTTGAAAAACAAAGTGCCTTGCAGAAGAAGCAAACAAAAACTATATTGTAGTTTTTTTTTGACATTTATGGGAAGTTATTTATACTCTGAACCATTATCCTGAATGTCGTACATAGCATACTTAAAAGTAAACCTTTTTGTTTAAAATAATTGGTCTACGATATTTACATTTTGTCCACAGGCGTAGCAATTTCTGAAAATAGGTTCGTTTTTAGGTATGATTTTGGAGGTACAAAAATAACTCGAGCTTAATTCAATTTGAAATCGGAATTCACTCAGTTGACATTGACTTGCAGGCTTAATTGATCGAACTCAATCAATATTTAATAACTCTTACACTGGCAAAGGCAGGTGCAGTGTGGGGCTGAACTGCAAAACTGGTCACAATATTCAATATTTCTCTTTAGCAATAAATAAATTTTTTAAACTGACCCCAAATTGAGTTTTTCTCTGGTATTTTATGTTTTATGAGCATACAGAGTCATTCAATCGAGCAAATATGTATTTGCTCTTCAGAAAAAGTGATACAAAATGATGAAAATTCCGATAAATGCGGCAAATGAAATGTTTTGCTCTCTTGAAAATTAATTAAGACTTTTGCCTGAAAAAACAAGGCTTGCCTCCAGCTTTGATACTGTATTTTGCCAGTTCTTTTTGGTATTTTTATTTTGCCAATAAACTGCAATTGATTTTTGACCAAGGGTGGGGGCAACACCAATTGCACATTGTCAATCACAATCATCATGTGCCTCATGTGCATTTAATGCAACTTAATGCTGATTAGTTCTTGCCACACAATTGCCTGGTTAATGCGGCACAACTGGCATTAGATGGCGACCGCAACGCATTTGGCATGACCAGCAGGCAGGCAAATTAGTACCTCATCCACCCCGTCCCATTCCCGCTGACGAATGAGTGTCTGGGGGTACGGTGCGTACGTGGGCTGTTGGTCAATTACATATGCCCTTGGCAAAAGTGGCAACTGATCCGTGTTGCTTATACGCAAAGCGTTAACCGCTTTCAGCAGCGCGTGCCTCGGCTCCAGTTAGTAGTTTGCGGTCTCTAATCTCGGGCTAAGCGGTGGAAGCACTTGAACCCGGCAGCAACTCAATTAACGACACACAGCTGAAACGCATACTTACTTCATAACTTCATAATTTCTTGGTTTGTGCAACGCAATCTTGCTATTAGAGCCAACTTCCTTCATCTTGTCATGCCAAACTCCAACGCCGCTCAACAAATGAAACGCTCTGTCATGTGTCAGTGCTAACAGACAAACAAGCAAAACAGAAAACAGAAAACCAAATGGCAACAACAGCAGCCCCGAACAATCAGTGGGTACATGACGCTGGCGCACCCCCAAACTCCCTTACCTCATTCCTCTGGCAAAAGGCGCTCTGAGTCATTGTCATTAATTTAGCACGACTCGAGCTCAAAGCAATAGCTTAGTTGGAGCCGGGGCTCTGAAATGGTCTACTCCTGGTCTGGTCTGGTAACGCCATGAGATTGCATAAAAAAAGCAGCACAAAAAAGCCACTTGGCACTTAGACAGGAGCAGTCGTTCCATTCAACAGAGCTTACCATGGGCTGTGAAAAGGAAATGATAAATTTTTAAGAATTTATCAGAAATATTAAATATTAAAATAAACATTAAACATTTTGGAATGGAATATAGAAATTAAAGAGGTTTGTTTAAATGTAGACTACAGTTGAGATTTAGGCTACCTACTGATTTAGTCGGGACACAAAAGCTTGAATACCCGAAAAGTAAAGGTAATTGAGTTTAAGTTTTAACTTTGACGGTATATTATGAGCTTGCTTGAGAGTGCCCTCTACCAATCATTCCAATTCCATTCCAAAAGTGCTTTTACCAAAGTCGTGTTTCTGATGGGTCAAACGTTGAAGTAAATATTACCCACGTTAGTTAGGTTATGTTAAGCATTCTGCTATGCAGAGTTCCAAAAGGACTCTCTAAAGAAGCATATCAGTACGCAGCAGAGACCTGCAACAAGCCTCTAATATTCGATCACACTCGTGCGTTTACTTGGCTTGGTTGGACTCGTCGCCTTGGTTCGACACACTTGAAATGTTCGCAAGCACATTGAGTCAGAACGAGTAAGCTCTTTGATTCGCACGAGTAATAATATGAACAAGCTTTTCATACCACAAGTCAAAATGAGCCTTTTGCCAGCAATGGCAAAACTCGGACTCGCAACGGCGAGCTTCGACAAGCCTCTTATGCAATTGTTGTTGTGTTTTGAAAACCTCAAACAACAACATGCCACAAGAAGGAGAGCGACCTTCCCAATGTTCTCACTGCACTAAGGCCTTTTGCCAGCCTTACGACCTAAAGAAACACTTTACGAGTTCCCAGAATTGTATGAAATAAATTAAAAACCGAAATAGAACCTTTTACCGAAACATTCATTTCGGTTCGTACCGGTACCTGTACAGGAACTGAAAATCGTTTCGATATTAATCCCTGATTTAAACCATTTTAAAGAATCGACAGGTCTTCTAGGGTCACATTTAAAGAATGTTTTACCCAGATGCTTAGTGCGTTCCCTAGGAACCGCAGGTTTTTGAAATAGTGTTTTTAGTTTTTATTGAAGCAAGCTTCGCAGTCATTTGAACGTTTTCGTGCTGAAAGAACTCAATAATAAGTCAAATTAAATAAGGCGACATTGAGGTGCTCGTCCAAATATCCTCAAGTCTGGCTCAGCCTACGCGACGAATGGGCTTGTTAAAATTGTGGCAAGTCAATTATTTTAGAAACTAACCGCTCCCTGACGTTTGAATATTTCTCAGGCTTCCCTAATGGATGCCTATGATTTAAGCTTTAAGGGAAATGCCACTCTCTGGCCGAAGTAACCAATCCATCTTCCGGAGTTTTAAACGGGCAGAGCCCCACACCCGGTTAACGTGGGGTCTCCAAGTGAGCCTCCTGTTCAGTGTAACACCTAGATGCGTTATGGTATTCTTATGGGCAATTCGAGCTCCGTCCAAAGAGAGTCGAGAAGTATTCCTCCTTCGAAGTGTAAAAGTAGCATGCTGCGTCTTCTCCACATTAACACCTATATTCAATCGTGAGGCAGAAACTGCAGGGCAGTCTCAAAACAGATGTTGGATGCTTTCTATAACCTCTCATTCCCACAACTATGTCAGAAGTCATGGTGGGGCACGCAGATCTTAATGGCCATATGACCAATGTTGCCGTGCCCAGTGATGACTCCAATCGTAGTTCTAGTCCTGTTCATGCTAAAGTGTAGTAGCTTGGAAGTTCGTTTGGGTGAGTATCTTGGCGAGAGTGATCGGGAGAGGTGACAACCAGTTGCAAAGTCCCATTGTCGTTTTACCCTAGTTTTGTCATGATGCCCTGCAGGGGTCTTTGAATGTCCGTTACCGCTTGTGTCGTTTGGCAGCGTTGAACCGTTCCAAGCGCAGCGAGACTCCCTCGTAGCCCGGTATGCCAGCATGATCAGGTTCCCAGACGAGAATGATGGAGTGCTGTTGGATTTGGTTCAGTGCTTTTTGTGACGTTTGATGACAGAGCCTTAATGGCAGCCTGGCAGTCGACCAAAATTTAAATGTTCCTTGTAGTTTCTATCTGGGTGTATATCAATTTAGATGCCGGCCAGAGGCTACACCAGTTCGGTGGACAAAATGAGAGCTGTGTGGCTTGTTCTTCGAAGAAGATGCCGGCTCCGGTGCCCTCTTCCGTCTTCGAGCCGTCTGCATAGATGGAAAGCTCCTTCTCCCCAATGGTAGTGTATTGCTTTTATTTCATTTTATCCGGGAACCATGTTTAAAAGTAGTCGTTCTTTCTCTGAACTGGTATGCAGTAGTCGCTTCTCTTTGCCTTTGCATTTATTCCCGGAGTCGCTGCTTCATACTTCAGGAAAGTGTCTACTGGTTCCAGGTTCAGTATTACGTCCAGGGCCGCTTGGAGGATAGATTGCAGGGATCCTGTAATACCCAAGCAATATGCTTTTGAACCTGATAAGATTGTTTAGGCGGGATTTGGTGTTGGCCGTCTTCCACCATACCAGCGCACCATAGGTAGGTATAACCAATGAATGATATACGGTTGCAGTTCCCACCTCCTACCGAAAGTCTTTTTGCAGGCGTAGTAAGCACCTATTGCCTTCTTCATTCTTTCCTCGGAGCTTCTCTTACAGGAGAGTTTCAAGTCCAGAATGACGCCCAGATACAGACACCCAATGGATGGGAGTGTGAAGTCACGGATCTTGTATCTCCTTGTGAAGAGCACCAGTTGAGTCTTCTGTGGGTTAACAACCCCTAGACAGTTCTGATGTCCCCATCTTAGGGTGCTAGCAAGAGCAGATTCCAATAGCTCACTGAATGTGGGTAAGAATTTACACTTTACCATTATAACCATGTCATCCGTTAAACCTCAAGGTAAGAAGTTCGTTGAGAACCAGGTTGCAAAGAAGCGGGGAAAGATTTGTGAACATAAGCACAGAGTATTTTATGGTCGGGCTTAACCGACTTTCTTAGTCGGAGTTTACACGATGAAGCAAACTTCATGAAATTTTCTTAGTAGTCGAGAGAAGCAGGTCAGATTCTATGCCTTTCGTTTATAAGTTCAATTGAAAACTCTTCATGCAGTTTGATTCATGGTGTAAATCTCGATTCACTTGTGATTTTTTCTAGCGTTTCTTTTTAAAAATTTAAAAAAACCAAAAAATTTGCAATAGTAAATGAAATAATTATTTGGAGAGATTTCATGTAAATGTTCATTTGGCAATCATGCTTGGAGACAGTTTTCGACTGTACGGCCAACTGCGGACAGCCGACACGCGCAAGCCCTCAAACGCTTTGCCAGAAAGCCAGATAACCCTTCTTCCATTGTCATTCACCTCCTTAAAAATTGCAAGTCGTAAATCAATCGTAATCGTTGTCTTCACCAAGTCTGCAAATAAGTTCTGGTATGTCCAATTTCAAGTGAAACTTTTAGTACGAAATTTGGTCACTCGATATTCCAAGTGGCTTGTTTGGTGGGTTTTTGTGGCAACCAGAAACTTTATGACGTCAATATCCTTAGAAGACACGACAGAGAGAACTTTTCACTTAGCAGAGCTAGTTTCATCAATATCTACACGGATGGGTCTAATATCAAAGTAAGAGGTGCTCTCCACCGACCTTGACGTAGCTTTGTGTGCTTCTTAACGTCATCATGCAAAGTCGAACGTACTTTGCTGGTATACCAAAAGTAGACAGGGCTTCAAAGAACTTTGACCTTATCGGCGAGTCAAAGACGACTTCATAGTCAGCATAAAGGAGTCGATCTCTTCCTCTTGGGTCTTCTCCAGGATTTGTCGCAGTGTGAATATCTGGTCTGTGGTGGATTTGCCAGGTCTAAAGCCACACTGATAAGGTTCAATCAGTTCGCTCATTCTCGGCTTTAGACGTTCACATAGGATGCATGATAGAACCTTATATGCAATGGGAAGGAGACTGATCCCGCGGTAATTGGCGCAAACTGCAGGGTCTTCTTTTTTAAATATTGGACAAAGTACACTTAGATTCCAATCTTCGGGCATGCTTTTTCGGACCATATTCTGCATAGGAGTTGGTGCATGCACTTTACCAACTCCTCACCGCCAGCCTTAAACAATTCAACGGGCCAGCAGATTTGTTATTTTTTAGCCTTTTTATGGCTTACCAGACTTCATTATGATCTATGTTGTCGATTGGTGGTGTCGCTACTTCCCCAGAGGCGGCATTGTGTTCGTCATCACCTCCCAGCAGGTTGGAGAAATAGTTCCAAGATTCGTCTAGTGCCACTTGTGGATCTGTGACCAGATTTCCGTGCTCGTCTTTTCATAGTGTGACTCTGGGCTTCAAACCTTCGCTTAGTTGCCAAATCTTTTGATAGAATTTTTGAGTCTCACTCCTTCCGAACAGTACTTCGCTTCGTACAAATTATTCACAAGGAACTAAACTGGCGCCTGGTTATTGAACGATAAAAAACCCTTCCGATTTGCGCTGTATTTAGGGTCACGTGGCCCACGTTTAACCTTAAAAGTACCAATATCCAACATCTCACTTCTAGTCGGTTCACTAATGGGTCACCGCCTCATCTGTAAACATGCATCACGCTTGGGCGTCGCTCACTACGACTTCTGTAGAAGCTGCAAGTGTGAGGAAGAGGAGGAAACACTAATGCATTTTCTATGACACTGCCCAGCACTTTGAAGGAGGAGACTCAAAACACTTGGTCACACTTTTCTACTCAACCTCTCGGAAGTATCTGAGATAGAGATTCCGTCTCTACTAAAATTTTTATTGCCCTCAGAATGGTTCAATCGGAAGGAACCCCTCCTGGTTTAAATAGGTTGTTTATGGAACCGCAATGGGCATATCTTGTCGAAAGTGTTGGGACATTTTATTGTTCCTAGCCATTTCAACCTAGCCTAACCTAAGACGACCAAAAAACGAATGCAGTTTGCCAAAAACATGTCTCACAGAGCACGAATTTTGAAATAAAATTCAATGATTTGCAAGCGCTGTTCGTTTGTTAGTCTATAAGTACATGGTGAAGTGGAAAACCTTACTGAGCATTTGTGTCATTTATGCGTCAATGACACGCGTGAGCTGTCATTAAATGTACACTGAAAAACAAAATAGCATAAAAGTCATTAAGTCTCAGCTCATTAAGATCTGTGGTAAGCTGGCCAAGGATCTCTACAAACTTTTCAGAGACAGTGACAATTATTGAAAAACGCGTGAATGTTATTTCGTTCACTCAATCAAAGTGAAGTTGCATTTTGATTTTGATTAATTTTTCATTGAAATTTCTCATTTCGTTCCACGGTTTTGCCATTGGACGGAAGCTTTGAGTACACCGAGTCTAAATTAAATAATTCCCACAACTGTTACACAGTGTCATGTCTGCTTTCCACCCCCCCACACCCAGCCCCTCCGCCAGGCCCCTTTCACTGTTCGTAGTGTTTCATTTTGTAGTGTTTTGGGTCCGAGAATGTTGGCGGACCTGATAAATGAGTCTCCCTAATATGAGCGCTGTTAATAAAAGTGGCAAATTAAACGTCAACCTCTACAATTTTGTGCCATTTGTTGTTAGACAGACGCTTGCTTCGCACTCACTGATTGTTGTTGTTGTTGTTGCTGTTGCTTTTTTAATGTCTATTTGTTTGGCTCACAAAATGCCTTTGGCTCGGCAGGAAAACTTTTTGCCCCCTCCCCCAACATTTGTCTGTGTGTCTCATTAGTTGTTGGACACGCCTCCACCCCTTGCCTTGCATGTATGTGTCTGTGTCTGTGTGTGTGGTTTTGTTGGTTTATAGTTTGTCGCATGATTTTGCACTTAAATTGCTTACAAAATGTTTGACACGACTTTCGAGTGGGAGTTTTTAATGAGCCAGAGACAACAGAAAAAGGGACATGCAATAGTTAGGCATATTTAATTAAGTCTCTCTGCGAAGCCAAACTCACAATTTATTTAGCCAAACACCACATTATCATTGATTATCGGTACAATTTAGGCCGGACAAATGAATAAATGGGAATCGGAAAGGCAAAGAGAAGAGGAAAAAATCTATTAACACCCGCATGGTCGTAAATTTATACGTTAGTCGAACATTGAATATAATTACAATAATGGATGCATAGTGGAAAAGTAGAAGCTACCGGGAGAAGCCTTGAGATTTGCCATGAAAAGTGTTTGCAAGCACATGAGACGACGCTCTGCGATAAGCGACTTAAAACTACTCGAGAGAGTGAGAGGCAAGTGGAAGCAACATCCTGACATATTACGACTAATGTTGTGCTCCTCCAGTTCCCTTGAGTCGCTGGGGGAGACAACCAGGCAAGCAGGTGGAGCGATGTCTTGCCACCCACCTAGCGGCGTAGGGAGGACTGCAAATGATAAACTTGCCAAAAGGGGGAAAAAAAAGTGGAAAGTATGTCAAGCTCAGTGACACAATAAGCACACCAGGGAGGGAAGGAGGGACGCTGAGGCACGTGCAAATTATAAGCCTGCATGTGTCGTCTGCATCAGCATCATCCCCGCTGCTGCTGCTGCTGCTCATCATGTCGTTCCTTGCGCTTGTTCTTTGCCATTATCTAAGCTTACACTTCGTGCCTACTTTCTGCCGGAGCCACGCCCACTAAATGCGTTTATTAATGCTTCTCCTTGGCCTAATTCGGCACACTTGTGCCTCGTCGTCCTTTACATGCATACATCATTTTGCATACATACATGATGTATTGTTGTTGCTGCTGCTGCCGCGCTCCCACTCCCCAATGTCAGTGCAGAAAAACAAAGGAAGCAAGGCATAAGCAATGATAATAAAGCCTGCACAGCAAACGCAGACAGGCACAATCTGTATAAGTTGTCCTTGCGCAAGAAAAAGGCACCAGGCTCAACCCATAATAAAGACAAATGCCTCTGCCCCCAAAACTGGCACAAGACACCATAATTAACACCAGCGAGGCAGGTGCAGAGCAGGAGGAATCACCACAAACAAATGGGTTAATAGAAGCTATAGCCAGGCAAAAAAAAAATAAAGGCGCACACATACAAAAGAAGACATTAGTTTTCGCAAGGCATAAAAACATATTTTTACAGGCTCAACTGAGAAACTAGTTGGCATACAAACTATTTATAGACTTGGCTCTTTAAGCTGATTAGGAAAATACTTATATAATTTATGTGATTTGTTATATTTTATGCATAACAATTTGAAGGTACTAAGTACTCTATTCCTCATTTCAGTGCATTTAGTTTGATTGGCATATCGAGAGCTTATTAACTTGACTGAGTAACAATAAATGCGTTCCTGGCTTCAAGTGTTGTGCCTCGTTTAAAAGAGAATCCAAAATGCGCTTCATTTAAGCACATAATAACGAATCTCTTATTCATAAATAGGTTATATGTACATACACTGCCAGACAACCGATTAGCACACTCTCTAACCTATCTATTCAAAGGCAAATAACTGTAATCTCTAAATATGTTTCATGCTCATTTTTTATACCCTTGCAGAGGGTATTATAAAATTGTGTTTGTAACGCATTGAAGGAAGCATCTCCGACCACATAAAGTATATATATTCTTGATCAGCATGACGAGCTAAGTTCATTTAGCCTTGTCCGTCTGTCCGTCTGTCCGTCCGTCCGTCTGTCTGTTTCTATGCTATCTCCTTCGTCAGTTTTAAAGCAATCCTCACCAAACTTTGCACGAAGTCTTGTGATACAAATAGCCTGCACATTTGTCGGAACCGGCCGGATCGGATGACTATAGCATATAGCTGCCATAGGAACGATCGGTCGAAAAACTAGTTCTAGTGAGAAAAACTTTTTTGTTTTTAATGATAACGTCTTTATCATTGGCATATTCTTTTTTATATAATCCGTCCTTATCTGCATATCTTTTACCCAATTTTCACAAGTTTGGTCGAAATCGGATGACTATAGCATATAGCTCCCATAGGAACGATCGGACGAAAAACTAGTTCGAGTGAGGAAAACTTTTTTGTTTTTAATGATAACGTCTTTATCATTGGCATATTCTTTTTTATATAATTTAACACATTTCTACAAAGTTTTATCAAAATCGGATGACTATAGCATATAGCTGTAGTATGAATGATCGGTCGAAAAAGAAGTTCTAGTGAGAAAACTTTTTTGTTTTAAATGGGATCGCCTCCAAATTTTGTAATTAACAGTGTATTATGCTTTTCCATGATTCCAAGTTTGGTTGAAGTCAGACATCTGTATAGTATAGATCCCATAGAAAAGTAAGGTCCAAAAAGTATTCTTAGCTAGAAAAACTTTTTTGTTTTCAGTGGAAGCTGCAAGGGTATACAAAACTTCGGCCGAGCCGAAGTTAACTTTCCCCTATTTTTTTCTCTTTTATTCTTCATCATTTTTACTCATTTTAAGAGTAACTTTGATTTCTGGAAGTGCACCGTCAGCTGCCAAAATAATAGAAAAAACTGGTGTTAAAGCATGCGTTCGGACTGTACAAAGAGTAATTTCGAAAGCTAAACGCTTTATAGCGTCTAAAATTAAAAAAAAAAAAACCTCCTCTAAACCAACTTCGAAAGATGCAACGATCAAATATGACTTGGACCAAGGAGTGGGAGCGTGTAGTCTTTTCGGATGAAAAAAAGTTCAATTTGGAGGGTCCTGATGGCTATGCCTACTACTTTCATGATCTCAGAAAGGAAGAGCATATCCTGGATCGATTGCACAGCCGTGCCGGCGGTGTCATGGTGTGGGGAGCTGTTACTTACTATGGCACCATAGAACTACAATTTCTAACCAGCCATATGAATGCCATTCCTGGATTGAGGGTCAAAACGTTCAATTGCTAAATTGGCCGCCTTACTCGCCCGACCTGAACATTATAGAAAATGTTTGGGGATGGTTAGCCCGCAAATTTCAACCGAATCTCAACTCATTGAAGAAATAAAGAGGTCCTGGGAGGCTATTTCACTCAATTACATTTAAAAATGTGGCCGGAGTGGCTCAGTGGTTAGTGTGCATGAGGTCGTGGGTTCGATCCCGCCTCGGAACATCTAATGAAAAGTTTTTTTCTTTGAATAAAACTTTACACCCGGCCCCACCTCTTGCTGTTGGCGCCAGCATTGCAGTAATTAGCCATGAAAAGCCTCTCAAAAAACTGCCGTTCGGATTCGGCGTTAAACTGTAGGTCCCTTTCTCTTGTGCTAAAATTAGAAGCGCACAAGCCAAGAGATTGAGAGAGGCTCGGCTTTGGCCATTTGGGGCTGTGTCATCTTGACAAGCCGATTTTACTTTTTACTTTACATTAAAAAATTATATGACTCCTTACCCAAGCGGATGTACGAAGTCATACTTAACCGTGGAGGCTCAAAACATTATTAAATTTTGTTTAAAAAAGATCGACAATATTGAAATTAATGTTAAAACATAATTTTCATGAAATTTGAATCCATTGTCTTTTGTTATTTAAAGTTTTCAAGTGACTGTGCTAATCAAATGTCGCAAAAATAAAAGTTAATTTTTTATGTTAGTTTCGCTTAACTTCATTTAAAATGTTATTAATACAGTTAATATCTTATCTATTATTAAATCTCGTGTAGAATTTAATATTCTTTGAATGACAAAAAAATTCATCTCAAAAGCTTCATTCGTTTTCCTGATATTAAGCTCCTAAGACGCGGAGCATAGGGTGTGCTAATCGGTTGTCGGGCAGTGGCTTACTGCTTCTTTGTTAGAATGTGTTTAGTGTAATTGTTGCCCATCTTTGCTCTCCTCCACTCTTCAATATGTTGTATAATTTATATAATTTAAAATCAAATAATTTTTGTTTTTCATAAGTTTTATTGTGCGTTATGCGGCCCAAAAGTTTTGTGTAAATTACTCATACGACACGTTTACCAACTCAAAATTGTTATTGCAAAATCTGTAGGGAAATTAAGTATATTTTCGATATTTTCAATGAAAATTTTTCATGAAGATGCACTTTTGTGATACACTTTTGTGAATCTCAAAAATACAAAAAAAAAAAAATACTCTGTACCTGTGAAGTGCTGCCCATCACCGTGTTGCCCATTATTGTTTGTTTTCCTTATAACTCGACAACCGTTCATCCGATCTCAACCATTCCTTTAGCGGATCGATAAATAATCCTGATTACTAAATATGTCCCGAAGGAACGAACCTTCTATCTATAAAACTGTGGGAGATATTACGTTTTTTCCAATTTCCGGGGGCGTGGCAAAAATTGAAAATAAACTTGATCTGCCTGCAAGTATAAGAAGCATAGTCCAATACATGTCAAACCTCTATCTTTTACCATCTCTGAGATCTGTGCGTTCATACGGACAGACGGACATGGCTAGCACAAACTTATTATACTCTATGTACCTTTGGTACAGAGTTTAAAAATATATATTGGTATTTCTTTCGCTTCTCAAAATTTAAGTGAAAAGTTCAAGTGAAGTTAACTTATTCAATTTTACGCAAACAAAAATGGAATTTTAGTTCAGATATTTGTTATTTCCCCACAGTCGATGTCCTTCTGCGACCTCTGGGCAAATCAAACCGCAATTTATATCAACAAACAGTTGGTTACATTTGGTCAGAGTAATAAATAAAACAATTTCAATTAATTTTCCCCCATTAAAAATCATTAAATTCAATTAAAGCAATAAACAGCAGGAAATCGTAGCCGCATTTTGCCTACCCTCAAGGATAAAGCAACAACTAGAAAAACCAAATTCCTGCTCAACTTTAATAAAACGGAAGCCGGGAAAAAAAATCTGGCAAAAATTATTATGCAAATTTGCTTTCATATTAGTGGCATTTGCTCTGTGCAATGAAGTCGACAGAAAAAACGAACAAAGATGACTCCGAGACTTTGAAAGGAGAGCGAGTCGACCCCAGTTGACAACGGCAACATTTGCTGATTTGGCACAAAAAAAATGTGTCCTCAGAAAGGGGAGCCAAGAAATTGGCAGCGAAAATTTAAATAAAAATCTTGTCAATATTTGCCCCGAGTGAAAGATAAAGAGACCGACAAAAAATGCTTCCCAATATGAGAAGCAAAAATGTTGTTTCAAGCATTTGCATAATTTTTTGCTTGAAAGGATTTAAGCTCTAATTGTTGGCCCTGGCCCTTAAAGTCCAATAAAAATCACATAAAAATTTCGTGTACAATTTAAGCTATCCGAAATCAAAGAAAAGCGAAAGCACTCAAAATGGACTCAAATTTTGCAGTAACAATTAAATTAAATTTCAAACGGGCGGCAGGAGGTCCTCGCCAAGTCCTCTAACTATTCATGTGTAAATTCTGTGAAAAAAGGCAACGGAGGGCGACAATTACGAGTTGGTCAAGTTCTTTTTGCCTTGTTCCTTGTACCGTTTTATGGCCATTTGGTTTATGTAACGCCAAGTCTTTGGTGTAAAAGTAAAGGGCGATGACGATGACGTCGAAGCCGACGTCGGCGCACTTTTAATGTGCCATAAACTGTAACGATAATGATTATGCCTTGTAGGGGCACAGCCGAGGTGGTTGTGGGGCTGTGGGGCAGGTTATGGGGTATCCATAGGCCGCTGCAGTAGTCAATCGTGGGTATAAGTTGACTTTAATGTGCGCCAAAGTGGCAATTATTGAAAGTGCTTTCTGTTCCAGTCTCCAGACCCCAAAAGAGGCTGAACGGAAAATCATTTGGGTTTCCTCTTGTTGATTTTTGGCCAAATTATATTTAATTTAACAAATAGTTTTAAATAGGATTTGATAGAATTAATGAAAATTCGCTTAAATGGGTATTTGGGTCAGCTAAATAGAGTCAAGGACTACAATTGAATTTCGCGATAGCCAGAAATAACTGGACTGAAATCATTGTTGTATTAACATGTATAGCATATTTTAGAATAAATCAATTGTATGCATGATTTCCCCTAACTCTCACACATCGCTTTGAATACTTATTAATTTAAACTCAGTTGTCTTGAGTATTATTCTTTTCAATGTAAGCTGTCGACATATGAAACATTTTGCAACTTTTTATAGTTCAATAGAGGACTTTAACTGCAGCTTCTTTTAATGGCTATTTGCCTTGGTCAAAGTTACCTGCACCCAGGTAAAGACCACTTAAGTAATTGGAAGCCTCTAGTAAGAGAATTGTGAGCATTTACTTTGTCATTGATAAACTCTTCTCGACTAGTTTTGTAATTTAAATAACGATATTCATCAATATAACTATTTGAGCTTAAAGGCCCAGACGGACTGACGACGTAACGAGAAGTTTCAAACAACAATTTAGATAGGAAGAATCAGGCGTAACGATTTCCTTACACTTCACATTTTCTCCCTTTGAAGTCAAAAAGTATTTTTGCGCTTAACAGCGCTAAGCAGAGCTTAACATCTCATACGTGGACTCTATGTTAATAGGCTGTGGGCCTTATTTTGAGTAGCTCAGCAATATTGTTGCCACCAGATGTTACGCGCTGTTACTCTACATGTATGCCATCGATCAGCTGGACTTAACTCAAATAAATCAATGGCAGAAAAAACAAGAAAATGGTAAGAGACCGGGGTGCCATTTGGGACTTATCCCACCCCAAACATTCGGACTTAAATTTTGTTAACAAGGCTTGGAGTGAGGTGGCCGAGCTTGTTCAAAAAGAAGGTTTGTAACATATGTGAATGACTAACACTTAGGATAAATTGATTGCTGATTGCCGAACTGGATTTAAGGCTTTGCGGGAGAGCTATTGCTATCATGGCTGAAGCACAAGCGTAAGTCTGATTGAGCAGTGTGACCCTCCACCAGCTAATTTAAAAATGCCATGAACCTGGATAACGTGATGCAGCGGAGTAATTTTTTTGTTAGTTCTGGTCACACTGGGCATACGTTCCACGTTGACGCAATTTGGTGAGTTTGCTCTGCTTATGTTGAGCATGAGCTACACTTATGGACAAAATAATGTATGTAAATGCGCAAAAACCACCAAGATTTACAAATATAGGATCATGAGAAAACGTCCCTTAGTCATTACCAATCAATCATCTCAGTGTCAAGATCGGTCAGGCTGCCTGATTGCTCAGACGTCCTGCACTACGTGAAATAAGACTTCCATTATCATTTCATTAATGGCAATGCTACCTAGAATATGCAATGTGCTGTATTTACCAGCATCGCCAATGCCCCTTAACATACCAAAATTATTAAGACTTTCGGCCAATAACTTTCTTTCTAATCCTTTCTCTAATAAATAAACATTCTTCTTTAAGAGTCAAAACAAATCATTCTGCGTTTTGAATCTGACACGAAGCACTTGCTCACCGTCTTTTTATTTCATAGATTCCTTTAAGTGTCCCGGCAGGCCCAACCGAAGACAGGTCAATTTGGGCTTCTTGATTTAGATTTAAGATTATTGAATTTATTTCCTAGTGCTACAAGATAAACTTATAAATTAATGCACTAGTCACAAACGTATTCAGAACGGAGATTGACAAACAGATAAACATTATCATAATTATAGTTGAACTAAGTAAGTAAATCTTTATTGGTTTTTATAAATTACTGCGATGCGCCGCTCATAGCATTATTAAAGAATTTGTGGTTTTTAAAATCGTGCGCCCTCTTTTATTTGGAAGCTGATTCCAAATGCGAACAGCAAGAAGTCCAAACTGTCTTTCCGATATTAGGAGATTATATCTTAAGGAAATTAAATTATTTGTTCGAGTAGATGTCGAAAACTGGAGCTGGTCATAGAGATAGTGTGGCTCTTTAGTATAAATAATTTTGTGTAAGAATATTAGTACCTTAAAGTTTGTCCAAGATTTAAGTGAAAGGTTAAATAATTTGTATGCATAACTGGAAACATGGTCTCTTCATCTTAATCCATAAGCATATCTTGCTATACTGTTATTAGAAACTTTCAGTTTGCCGAAGTGTATGGCGTCACTGTTTGCAAACATCTCTATACCATAGAAAAGCGTTGGCAACAGAAATGCATTAGTTATTAGTAAGCGAATATTTGTTGGAAGATATTGTTTTGACAGGCTAAGGTTTCTAAGTAGTCCATATGTTCTTCCTTTAGCATTTATCATATGGGTATTCCAGTTTAGGTTTTTATTAAAATAGAAGACCAAATTTTTAGCTTGTTCAACATATTCTATGAGTGAGTATTCAATTAATAAGGGACGAATATTGCTAGCACTAAGAGGTTTTTTATAAATTATTAGACATTTGGACTTTGTCGGATTCAGACAGAGACTGTTATTTCTTGCCCAGCTTGAGATTTTAATTAGCTCATTGTTATATATATCTACACACTCATCTAATTGGCTCAATGGACGGCTAACATACAATTGGACGTCATCCGCATACATATGACAATCACTATTACACAAAATATTAGGCAAATCATTAACAAAGATGGTAAACAGTAGTGGACCAAGGACGGATCCTTGAGGAACACCACGAGTAATTTGTAATAACGAGGACTGTGAGGACAATACAACAACAGATTGACACCTATTTGACATACTTCATTAAACTTAATCCTGTGTTTGAAAAATTGAACATTTTATTAAGTTTAGTGCAAAGTATGTCATGATTTATTGAGTCGAATTCTTTACTCTTGTGTTGGGCTCTCGACTCCAAACTTTCTTGTTCAGGATTTCCACAGAAACGGCACAGAATGGTTCCCGATTTTTGTTTCTTGTGATCTGGTTCAGTCCTATGCTCATGATCGGCACTCCGATTCTTCCCGAACGATTCGTTAGAACGAAGGCACAGATCCCACTTCTGATGTCTGTTTTTTCAGGTTATCACTATTATTATCCTTTATTATCTTGTCAAAGTGAATGCTAGCAGGCTCAAGGTCGAGGTTTGATTATAGTTCAATAATCAACCAGAAAATTCAATAGAGAATACATATGAACATGAACAGTAGCTGTGGCTGTGTAGACGGCCGTTTCGGCTGCCGCCATGGCAAAACCTTCGTCAGTACACTTTCAGTTGCTGTCACACGAACAAGTCATTTGAAAATCCTATTTATATTTATATTGAGAATTCCAAGTGCACAAAATTGCACGAACTTTCAACTAGCTTTAAGCTCCGCTCTTTAGGGTAGCAGCTGGTATATGCATTGGCATTGAAGGTTGTTCAATGTATCTCTGGTTTTTGTCGCCACTATTTTTAGTTACTGAGAAATTCCACGATTTTCTTGTGTGCACTTATTTAAAGGGTTACGCTTTCCTTTTGTATAAATACCAAGGTATTTTTTATTGTTTGTTTAATAGGAAACCGTAAAGATTTTATAACAAACATCACGGCGAGCCAATCCCGTTATTGTATCTGAATTTGGGCTTAGCGACCTGTTTTGATTTTAGTCAAAGTGAATTCTCAACTCGTTATTCGCCAACTAGGTAATATAAATAGGATTTGCAAAAGGCTTGTTGGTGTGACAGCAACTGAAAGTGTACTGACGAAGGCTTTGCCATGGCGGCAGCCGAAACGGCCGACTAAACATCATCAGCTACTGTTGGTTAAGTTTTCTGGTTGATTATTGAACTATTATCAAACCTCGACCTTGAGCCTGCTAACATTCACATTGACTAAAATCAAAACAGGTCGTTAAACCCATATTCTGTATTATCTTGTTTATAAAATTAATATAAGAATCACTTGCTCTCTTTGACAATATACCACCCTCTAAATCGCTTTTATATTATGTTTTGATTTGTTTAACGTAGAAATTTTTTTTGCGTATTTTGCATATATTTGCATATATAAATATGCTAAAAAATTTAGAATATGCCCATCGCTCCAACTCATTTTCAAAGATATGAACTTTGGCGCCGTCAAAATTCACCTATCTGTATTCTTCAAAATTATGCAAATATGCAAAATCCGAGGTCTAATGATGAATATTGTTTCGTGAAATTATAAAAATAAACCAGATATTTGGCATTACACAGCCCAATGGGCCAAGTCCATTCAATCTCTGACTTGTCAGCTGACAATTTTCGCAGAAAAAAAAGGAATTTTCAGGGCTATTTACTTCAGAGCTGTCGCCAACAGCTAGAGACAATGACCGAGTGTGCAAGTTTTTTGAACAAAAACTTTTTTATTAAAAATGCCGGGACTTTTGGCGGATTCGGACCCGCGACCTCTTGCGCAGCAGGCGCACACTCTATCCGCTGCACCACAACCGGTCCGTTATATTACAAAGGAATAAAATGTTTTGGGCTATGATTCCGTATACCTAAATAAAAAAACTGGGCACCGGATTTAGAACCTTTAATCGAAACATTAACTTCGGAACGTACCGAAACCAGTGCCGGAACCGAAATTTGTGTCGATATTAATCCCAGGTATTTACATATTGATTTTGAGGGCTGTATTTTTACTCAGGTTTGATATCGTTTCTTTTCTTTTAACATTCCATTTAAGCATTAACATGGTTTTTTAACGCCAATGCCATGTTTGTTTACGACATTAAATGTTACCTTATCTAAGCCGAATACCACATCAAGCTCGCTTATGTAACGATGATCGAAATCTTCGTGCCACTATTTCTGCCACCTTTCATTTGGGTTGACCAACCTGAGTGGAAGCATACTAAACTGGGGAACAACAAAACCAAAAACTTTTCCCATAAACCATCAACCCCTAACATATGCCTTTGTCCTCTATAAAAAAAAAAGCTGTAAAAAAATACACACTGACGACTGACTGACTCAATTCTCCACTTTCACCACCTTAAAGGATGCTTAAATGTAAAATTTTAGTGGCCATCCTATGCCTAGTCCATAAGTATCTCTACCAGTGACATGGACAGCCTTGGGCTTGGCCTTTTTATGTCACACGGCAGCGGGCAGGTGAGCCTCCCCTTCCTGTCAACCCTTCACCACATATCTTTAATGCACAAATCAAGTCACTTGAGCACTTTTTCTATAAACATTTTCCTTTTTTATAGACACTTAAAAAGGGGCCGCCTGCATTTTTAGTGGCTTTTATGCGGGTCTCGGTCTTGTCGTTGCCTACTTTCCGGCATCGGCCTCATCTGCTGGCCATTAGGGACGGCAGAAAGGAGTATGAGAACCTGAGAACATGTTCTAATGCATTTGCTGACTCGGCCAGCATTTTAGTTAAGTCTCCGAGATAAACGAATTGTGCGCACATTTCTTTTATTAGCTAAAAGTATTTTATACAAATTAATTTCTTCTTTTTCTGCTGTTTGTTTCCAGCAGCAGAAACCCAAAACGAATGTTGAATGTTGGTTCACTTAATTGCTGCTCAAGGAATTTTTCAAATGAAATTTTCATCAAAAGTATCTTATTTAATTTAATTTCTCATTTTATTTTCACTTGATGAGTTCTACAATATTTTTTCGTGTATTCTTTTGTGTGTGTTTGGTGTGTGTGTCTCCTCCCTGTGTATGAAATAATTTGTGAAAATATTTATTGCCCTCTGCTTTGTTGTTCATTTTTTGTCGTTTCTGTTTTGTTTTAGCCGGGTTTATGGCCCGCGGCTGTTGATTCTTGTATATACATATAAGTATATATTTTTTTTGATGGCATTAGAAATTAATGAAATCAATTTTGAGAGCAGGAAAGTGCCCCTTGGGCGTATGTTTTTTTTGTGAATTTATTGATTCTGAAGTAACCAGAGCCAGACCAGAGAAATGCTGCTCTCTTCCAGTCGTATCACATTTTAATTGGCAGAAATTCTCAACTCTTTGGACACACACACAGCTGGAAAAGGTCGCCGAACGCATAAAATCTGAAATGTCCAGCCATTGAAAAAGGAAATTCGCATATTTTTCGTATAAAAAACAATTTTCTTTGATTTATGCGCTCGTAAAAAACAAATAAAATTTACATGGCCTGCGAGTAAATATAATATAATATTTTCCTAGCTAATATATTAAAAGAAAAACACATAAGGCAAAAATAAAACATGAAAAAAGCTTGCCGCTGGCCTCAAAGTGCGCAGCAAAGTATGCAACACAAAAATAAAAACCAGACCGCATAAAACAAAAACAAAAACGGGTAAAACAAACACAAATACATGCCAGAGCGAAAGACTCGTAGTAATGTGTGCGTAATGTATGGCAAATATATGCTCACTGCACACACTCACACACACACACACACGCAGTTGGGGCCACATAAATATTTCATTTAGTATGTGTTGTGCTCCATTTATGATGTGTTTGTTACTTTTGCGTGACTATAAATATCTATGCTGGCTGCTGGAATGGCCACCCTTCCACTGTTTGGGGAATTTCCTAATGAAATATGTTTTGTTTTTTGTTTAAATTTAATTCTAACGAAATTCCCTCATCTACTTTCATCCCCCATTTGGCCTGCCACCCGCAAAAGTAACCAAATTTAAGCTCATTTATCTGCTCACCTCCGTGTCCCACTTTGTCGTGGCAATAAAAATAATTGGCTATAAATGCGCTAAAAGTCAAAACAAAATACTGCACGAGAAGAAAGAACAAGCCAACACATTGCTTTTAATTAATGAAAGCCACCGCCAGGAGTGGCACTCACGCACACTCCCGACACTCACGTTAGCATTTTTATGACTTTCGCCTGGCAGCAACAGCAGCGGCAGCGGCAGCTGGGAAACTGCCATCAAATTGTGACTAAACAAAAGGTTACCTTTGGCTTGTCGCCTGTCGATTTCAAGTGCCCGCCGAGTTATAATTTTATGTGCAATTAATTTGCCCCAAACAGCAGACAATTTTAATGCATTTCCAACATGTGTGCCCAAACTAATGAGCCTACTAAGCAAAAATGTTGCCAAACTTCTAAAAAAAATTTCGTGTGTAGCGACAGGACTTTTAATGGCAGTTCCATGCTTTATTTTTTGTTTGTTTTGAGGGCCATTAATGTTGATTGCATTTTTATAGGCCCCAATCAAAATGTGGCCAGCAAGTGGCTCAACTTAGGCCAAGCTATTTAATTACAAGAAATTATACAAACATTTGAAAGAAAGAAAGCTTTACGTTTCGTAGCACCCGCGTTTGAGCAGGAGTGCACTTATAGTTTATTTCACCTGCGAAGTTTATATATGATGTTTACTCATCACCAAAAGAGCTCTCAAAATACGTGGCTTAAGTAAGAATAAATATAAACAAATGTCTGTATAAGAATAAAACAGTAAGTAAAAAGGAAAGAGAGGTTTAAAGTCTTTGGAATGAGACAATCAATGACAATGGTATATCAGAGAAAAAAAAATTTTATTTATTTTTTTTTTTAATATTTTTAAATTAATTTTTTTACTGAACCAAGAGATCCTAATACTTAAAAAAATAATGAATTTAGTTTTATAAAGAAATAAAATTTTTAATTTAAACTTAAATAAAGTAGAAAAATTTTGTAATCATGTTAAGTAAAGTTTTAATCAAGTGTATAGTCCCCTGTCTTAAACTAAAGAATGTCCGTTTCTGTATCAAGAGCTCATTAGGTTCAAGAGAAATAGTGCACTCTTTTAAATGTAGAGCTCCACAGATACAAAAGTGAGGGTTGAACATTTTCCAATCAAAGAACAATTATGGTATTCACGACCAGTTAAAGCCCAATTTACACGACTTGATCTCTCAGGTAGAGTTTTTATCTGAGTATCTGTCAGCCTGTAAACAGGAGACTGAGCCTACCTCAGCCGAGCGCTCAGAATAATTGAACCGGCTCCAAATTAAACTGACCGCACAGCAGAACGCTGAATGAACCATTGGTTTGCAACTGTGTCAACTAAGCTTCTCAGACATGTGTAAATGCTGCACTCAGTTGTTTAGCAAAGTTTTTTTGACACTCAGGTCAGAAACTCTGCTGGAGCGATCAGGTCGTAAAGTGAGTTTAAGCAGTGGAGTTGTTGAATTGAGGAATTATAAATTTTTGTTTTATTCCTTTGTTTGCGACTTGTAAAAAATCAGTAGTTTTTCCCATGTTTTTAATTGTCAAACTAACGGCACTGTTCGAATTCCGAGACGGTTTTTCGTTTAAACGTTTGCATGTGGAAATCAGGCTTATCAATATGACGAAGATCGAAATTGTTCAAGCAGTTGAAACCGATGTAGAATCACAATGTAGCATCAATTCTTCAGAAAGAGACGACCTAATCCAGTAAACATAGGCTTTCTTCATACTTTTCATACTAAATTGTTAACTTTAAACTAGAAAAACCATCGCTTAAACTAAAACCGACTCGAGGAGCACGCTAACACCACAAAAAGCAGCAGTTTATTTTGATTTAATTTATTTCATTGGCGAAGATTTTTCACTTTCTAGCCCGCTCCAGCCGCTTAATAATTTCACAAAACAAAAGTTTAAGAAATGTTGGCATAAGCATATAGTTATTGGCATTCAAACTCATGATGTGGGGTGTCAGTTGTGCTAAGTGTGATTGGCCTATTAGGGTGCGTTCACACACACTGTCAGGTTGCCCGATTTTTAAACAGTAACCACACTGTTTAGACTCCGTAGAATACATGGGACAACAGTGATTAGTTTCCTTTCTTGTCTTCTCCAACTGGCTCTGTTCTGGCAGGTGTCTACGCATGTATGGAAGCAACTGACACCTTAAAATATTTCAGCCTGCCATCGTGTGTGAACGCAACCTAAGAATAGTAATAATGCAACCAATCTTTACTACCAAACAAGTGGAAAATTTAGCATGATATAATTTCACTATCTTACAACCTTAACGATTTCAAATCGGATTTGGATACTGAACTACGTTAAAATACATACATAACAGGCTGTCGCAGAAATGGCCGACCTAGCACAGTAGTAGTTGGAAAATGTTTAAAAAAATATTAAAAAGGGGAAGTACCGACTATTAAAAGCTTTAGTTAGAAGTTTGCGTCTTTACCTTGGACAATTTTTTTGGTCGATTTTAACAGAGAACGCCTGTTATGATTTGCAAACTTGGACAAAATTGGTCATCGTTATGTGATTTAAAAATTTCTTGAAAACGGAAAAATATAGTAGTAGAAGATAGATTCATATAGTTCTGTACATTTTTATGACAGATATAAATTTATTAACAAATCATTATGTATTCAATATTTCAAGGATCATTTCAAAAAAGACATATAAAGGGTATAGTATATTTGCTAAAGAATTTAACTTGTTTATAGCAAGAATTTTTACTTAATCTAACGATTTGAGATATGGAGCAGCTTTAATCGTCTGAAGTTTTTAATAGATGTACTTCACTTTCATTACTTCTTCAATTTAGCTCAATTTATATTCAGTTTTCTTACAAAAATAACCTCACATGTATATCCATAGCTGCAATCTATCGTAGGGCCCTTCGACGCAGACTGATTAATGAAATTAATATTTTGAACTACAAAAAAAACTCATTTAAACGAAAGTGGAGTAGCTGCTGATAAGTCAAAAAAAAAAAAAGAATTAACATTTTAAACTTACAAAGAAAAATTTTTTTACTTTAATAATTTTATGTAAACATTTGGCATTGCTTAAAAATTAAAATTATTGTTTGAATTTAAAGATAAACTCATAATAACGGAAATGGCAACACTTACAGCTCAAAGAACTCATTTTAATCGTTTAGGTTGAGCAGACCACAAAAGGAAACTATTATTGAAATATGAAAAGGTAAACGCAAAAAAATAATTTGAGACTATTTGGTAACCCTCGAAGAGATTCACGCAATCTGCCAACTCCACTCGCTGAATGTTAGCGAAATTCAATTCTGCTTTCGTTGTACACACAGCTACTTAGCGGACGATATAGGTGTGCGTGTCCA